>JANHGD010002250.1:404086-415851 GCA_027560375.1 Imantodes cenchoa
AGCCTTCTCTAAGCAGTTTACAGAATCAACATATTGCCCCCAACAACCTGGGTCATGAAGGTTTCCCTCTGGATTGCATTCTACAGATGGGGACCCTTTAGAGAGAAAGCATTCTTTCTCCTGTTATTATAAGACATACCAAGAGAAATGCTCACAATATTTATCTCAAAATTAGGCAGAAACAGACTTTCTGTGTGGTCATACTTCAGTGTTGAAAATCCTTGCAGTTTTGCTCAGTAGTGGGTTGCTACTTGTTTGAGCACGTGCTTGCATGCGCCCATGATGCTTCTGCACATGCACAGAAGCATCCTGGGTGGGTGGGCGGAGCCTCCCACCACCGCCGCTATTGGTTCATAGAACTGGGCCGAACTAGAAGCAACCCATCACTGGTTACTGCTCAAAAATCTTTAAAATCTTTAAAATTAATATGAAAAAAATGTTACCATTTTTATTTGCTCTTGTTTTTGACTGAATCATTGAAGTATAGCAAACCTTTGGGTGAAACGTTCTGCAATTATGCTGTCACCCTTCTAAAAAATAAATATGGTTAGCATCTTACCATCTGGGATTGTATCAAAGGGTGTGTTTACATTAACAGAAAACATGAACAATTGCACAAGGCAGGGCCCTTGGTTTTCAAGATCTTCCTCATCCAATCACAGCAGAAATGACACAGAACGCTTATTATCAGATTCTGAGATTTTCTAAATTTATTAAAAATAGCACAATGTGGTTCTAATTCTGTGAGATGTAGTGTTTCCCATTACTACCTATCTTCTTTACCTGTCTTAATTTCTCAAGAAAAAAAAGAGAGAACCTCAGGTTTCTGTGGAAAAAATAATATCTGTGGAAATACACTATTGCTTCTGAGCCATTTAAGAAGAATTATTATTCCTCCAAGCCAACTATAATATGCATGTCTTATATAACTATAAGAGCTTGTCTTATATTACTGATAAGTGTTTGCTTTCTTCATCTTGCAGGAATGTTGATTCCCTCAGATTTTCTTTACCTCAATATGGCCATATTGTCTGGAGCCTTAAAGGTCAAAACATCTAGAGGGCATTAGATATATATTGCTGCTTTTGCCTATTTTAGTTAAACACTAACATATGTCAGTGAGAACAAAGAACAGTATAACTGCAAACTTTTAATGTCTTACCTTTAACACAGTCACAGCTGTACCCAAATCGGCTACATTATGGTCTTTATGCTCCTCAAAAAGCTTATCCTCAGAGGAGATGGGACATTTGCACTGGTAGCAGTATGTATCCAAATGTGCTTGATCAACTTCTTTCTGTAGAAATTCATATTCTGGTACATTTCTTTGTAGCATTTCAAGATCAAGCGATTCAGCCACCTTTTCTTCAGCATACATTCTTGCCTCTCCTTCATTCACAAATTCATAAGTATCACTAATGCCATCTAGGGATTCTTTATCATCAAAAAGCAATTCTTCAGGAGCTATTTCTGAAGAGATTTCTTCCTGAAAGACATCATCGTGGGTAACCACTTCATAGTTTAAGAGCTCAGCTAGATCTTCATCAATGTCACTGTCCTCTTCCTCTTTTATTGAGTATAATGGGTAGGTATCAAAATCGTGTGACAAAAGAGAATAGTCAACTTCCCCAAATTGGTTATCAGATTTTACTCCTGCTGCTAACTGGTCTGGTGTGTCATACTGTAATTGATGCTGGGCGCTATTTTCTCCAATTCTGCTCTCAGGTTTTTGCACTTCAGTGTCCAAACATGGAAGATCTTTGTCATCTGAAACTTTCATATCTTGCATTGGGGGCTCAACTAAAACATACGTATCTTCTAGTTGTCTTTCACCTTGCCTCTCAGCCTGACCTAATCCTTCAAGAGACTGTGCATTTTTTTCTGCAGTCTTTACAACTTCACCCTCATCCATTCCATGAACTTTTATTTCAGACTGTTGATTTTGGATGGCTGCATATCCAGCATCATTACTTGATCCATCTTGCCCAGATGATTCAGTCTGATATATAGTTGCTGCATAATCAAGTATTGGACTGGACTCCTCATCACTTGTTTCTTCTGGTACCTGCTGGCTTGTGTCGTCAGATAATGATTCTTCTTCTCTTCTCTGACTACTGTCATCATTGCTGGCTCCTGAGCTATAGAACTCTCTTCCGAAAGGAATTGCATGGGTTGGCTGACAAATCCTAATTTTTATGTCACTCACAATCTCAGTTAGCCCATTTGTAAGTGTATCACTCAGACATTCCTCCAGTTGGGCAGATAGACCTGCAGATTCATTCTTTTTTCCATTTGGTTCGTAAGCATCTTCCATGACTTTTGGTTGGGTTAAAGTTTCCTCTTTAAAAGACTGACCATTTAAAATGTCTTCATTCTTGGATTCTTCCACATTGTTTGGAGCATAATCTCTAGGAATTTCCTTCTCCACATGCGTTTCAATCCCATCATCTGGAATATGATCTCTGATATGAAAAGGCAGATCAATATCCTTCCCTTCTTTACATTTGTGGTTATCTTTTTTAGAATCATCCACTGCTTCTTCATAGAAATCTTTACATAAAAATGCCAAGGCAGGTGGCGTCTCTAGAACCTCAGAGTCTACTACAGTCATTGGCAAGGAAGTAGCTGGAGACTGAGACAATTCATCTTTCTCAGTATTAAATAGGACTGCATTAGTGTTTGCTAAGTTAAACTCATGCTCTGTGCTTTTGCTATCATCCCTAACAGCTTCAATCGTTTTATCTTCATTTGCTGTTTTTGAAATGTCTTGATGGGTAGCTGTTGCATTTTGTTTTTCTATCAATCCATTAGGGGCTTCATTCAATTCTCTTTCTAATAAAGACAGCTCCAAAATATTCTTTGATTTTGCTGCTGGATATGTCACTTCCACATATTGTTTATCTATATCATCAAATGGCCTCTCTGTGTCCTGAACAGACTTTTCTGTTTCTATTTGGGTGAAGGATGTATTTTCAATCAAAGTATCCTTTTCGACATAATCAATATCGGCATGATTATAAATATTATCATCCTTGCTCTCTGGACTAACTGAAACTTCTTCAATTTCTGTGCTTTCCTTAATAGCCTTCCTTTTTCCAAGTTCCTTTGATTCATTTTCTGTCTTTTCATGGCGATCTACCTTTAAGTCCTCTGTATATTGTTTATTTGGTTTGTCGACTGAAGGTTCCTTATCAATAACCACATCTCTAGTATCATCAGATGCTTTTGTTTCCAATGATGAAATGGTTTCTACTGCCTCTAGTATAAGCTTTTTTCTATCAACAGAGGAAATGAGAGGAACATTAGTTTTCACAACTTCACAACTTTCAGAAATATTAACTATGTCTTTTCTTTGATCAAGATTAGGAGCTGGTAAAGCTGCTTTTCTCAATATCTCTTGATCTTTGAATTCCTTTTCTTCACTCAAATAGTTTTCGGGCACTTTCGAAATATCCTCCGTGGTAGGCAAATGTTTTGTTTCTTCTGCTTTTGAAAGATATTCTGTACTAATGATTCTGTCTACCTGGGATTCTGATTCAAAATGTGTTGGAGAAAACTCAGTTTTCCCCTCTGTCGTTGCATTTTTCTCAGAAAAGACAGTTGGGCCGTTTATTGAGTCAGCATCTCCAAAAGGAGTTTGCGTATCTAAATTCTCTTTTTCTGAGCTCTGTGGGGAAAAAGTTTCTATCGTCTTTGCCTCAGAAAGAAGGAATGAAGCAATGGACATGGGTTCTTCTGGCATCTCCTTTGTTATTACCATTGTGCAAGGCTGGTTTTCTTGTTTCTTTTCTGGATCCAATGTAGCAGAGTTGGATGGGCTCAATAAAGATGTTGAGACTAAAGATGGATATGAATTTTTTTCTGGCTCTTTCAATTTCTTAGTGAAAAGAGATGAAATGAGTGGTTCTTGTTCAGAAGTCTGATTTTGTTCCTCAAATGAATAGAGTTCTGGTTGTTTTGAAAAAGAAAAATCTGACTGTTTGGTATCCAGGGATGCAGTGAATGACGGATGGAGGTCAGGTTTCATTTCATTTTCTAACAAAACAGATGGTTTACCTTCTATTTGAGCAGTTTCAGACCACGTTATCTGCATTTCTTGTCTTTTTGCATCTTCCATCAACTGTGATAATACAGGAACACCAGAATCTACCTCTTCAGTTTTAGGCAGATAATCCGCTTGTTCTTGGGGTTTCATATCAACCAATTGGGATGAATCTTGAAGAGTTGCAGTACAGTAAAGTTTAATTTCTTCCAGCTGTGATTCTTTTACTGGTTGCAACAAATTGTCATCTTTTAATGGTGCATCCTGGTCTTTTGGACATTCAGTCTGGGAAGTTCTTTCTTTTTGGTCTTCTTTTTCTTCATGGCAATATAATATTCCTTGAGGCAAGGTGGAAGGTAAATATAAAGCAGCTTCTTGCTTTGGTTTTTCTTCAGTGGAATTCAATAAAGTGAAATCTTCCAGCTCTGATTGCAATGCCACAGGACTATATAGCTTGCTATCCTGGCTCTTGGTTTCAGAATGTGGAGTAACAAGCAAATGAGACCGAGTATCTTCCACATTTGCTTTCCTAACGGCCACATCCATTGGTTCTTCATTGAAAATTGAATGAGGCTGCACGTGTTTCTCTTTTTCAGGAACAGAACAAGATGAAATAGGTTCAACAAAAACATGTTCTGCAGACTGTGTTGTAGAAACAGGAGACTGTTCATTTATTTCTTCAGGTGGAGCATCATCTAGAATGGATCTGGATTCCTCAGACTCAGTTTTTATGGCCATGGAGGAATGCAGTGGTTCTTTGCTGACCTCCTCTATAGAGGAAGTTGTAAGGAATGATAAATCAGACAATACATCTTGAGACTCGGGGGAAGGGAAATTATTTTTTTCTATTTCAATTTTGTCCATAAGTTCTGAAGAAATTGCATTTGATTGCTGTGAGACTGGTAGTGAACTTACTACTGACTCAGTAAGTATTGCCTGGGGCTTTATTTTATCAGGGACAAATGATAAAATTAATGCTGATGATCCAGATGCTTCATTTAATGACTTAGACAAATCATTTTGATTTCCCTGTGTTTCTGAAGCAGAACCTTTTAATTTGGATGTTGGAGTTATGGGTGCACTGCATTCAGTTTCTTCCATATCTTTTGTAGATAATACTGGCTGTTCATCTTCTGATTCTGCTGTCACAGACACAGGCATTTGAAGGCCTTCTCCTTCTGTGCTTGAAATGGGAAAGGATGCGTCTAAATGTTTTCCCAATTCAGGCATGAAGTGGATCTCATTTGTGGAAGGAGTCTCCGATTGTGCAGTTATCAGTTCGACAGCGTGTTTTGCCAGGTGCTTTGATTCTGGATCAGCAGTGCCATTGTGGTCTGCATCAGCTTTATTGAGTTGCATGCTTAAAAATTCAGGATCTTTGGCTGCAGTTCCTGGAATACCTTGATTTTCTTGCACATCTGTTGAATAAACTGACTGAGATAAAGCCTGCCTAGTTGCGGGCAAAGGAAGCTGGGTCCCATTTCTCTCCTTTTCTTCTCCTAACTGCACTGTATCCACTTCTATGGGTAGAAGTGTGTGTGATAAATGCTGAAGAGTGTGCTGCTGAACAGCATCTGTATGTGGTGGCTCAAAACCAGGATGCAATGAATCAGGTTGCGATGGCTTGGTGATAGGTTTATCAGGTTGCATAATTTCCTTATGCATTTCACTGACAGAATGCAAAGCAGGTGCTCCTTCCAACTGGCACGAAACAGTAGAATTCTGCTGTATAAAATGCTCTCTTGATTCAGATTCTAATGATTGCTTCGGTTGATCGTCACTTATTTCACAAGAGGATTTAGCTTGTTTCTCAACATCTGACTGTGCTTTTATAGTGGGGTGTAGCTGATTTTCTAAATTCAACTCTTGCATTTGAACAGGTGCTTCACCTGGGTGCTGTGCAGAGACAGTAGGGAAAAGTTGCCCTGTTTTTGTACCTATGCCGATTTCTGGCTCCCTTGATTTGGATACTAATTCTTTTGCTAGACCCTCTGTGGATGACAAGGATGGATTTTCTTCCTTTGTTGTTTCAGCATTTTGGAAAGACCCAGTAGAAAAAGATGCTTCTGCTATTACAGAAGTTAATTCAGTAGAATCAGACCAATTGCTTTGTTCTTTCATTTGCTGAGGCAGGCAGGCTATATTAGAGTCTAGCTGTTCAAATAATGGTGCAGTAGCCTTTAGTGAGGGTGGCGGTGTTCCATGCATTTCCACACTGGCAATAAGAAAAGATGGAGTAGATAGCAACTGTTCTGACAAGCTGACTGGCTCAGTAACTTTGTCATTGAGAAGCGGTATCTCTTCAGGTCCATGTGGTGCCTTTATGGATTTGGAGATTATGAGATGTTCTGGTTCTGACTGTGCTGGTGCTACAGAATGTTGCCGAGCCTTTTCCTCCTGTGCATTTGGAACTGAGAGTTTGGAATCTGGACACAAAGATTCTGTTGAGGCAAACTGAGTCTCTGTTTTGTCTCTTAGATGTTGTCCTTCTGAAAGAGATGGCTGAGTCTGAGCAGCTTGCCTTGGCATGTCTGATTTCAATTTTTCTTCTTTTGTGGCTTCTTCTTTAACCATAGTATAAGAAGACTCTGAAAGTCCAGTGGGTTCTTCCACAGTGTCACAAATTTCCTGTGTTGTGGAAGCTAGATCAAGTGCAAGTTTAGTTTCTTCAGCTTCTGATTTGTGGACCAAGGGAAGATAGCCTGACTGTCTTTGGAAAAGCACCGTGAATTGATCCTCCACCTTTGTTTTGTCTGACAACTGTTCCATTTCTTGCTCTTCTCCTTCTCTAATATAATCTGGAAATCTTGCCTTTTCAGGGATGGCCTCTTTGGTTTCAGTTAAATAAAGAGGGACCGTTTGCTTTTCTGTTTCTCCAAAAGAATTATCCAAGGGTGTACCACTGACTTCCATTTCTGGAGCAATTGCAGATTCCACAGTTTGATTTCTAATTTCAGCTAAATCGCACACTTCAGATTTATCATGCCTAGCTGCTAAATCAAATATGGGTTCAGATTCATAAACTTTGGATTTGTGTTCCAAACATTCAGACACGGGTAGCTGTTCTGCCTTTCTTTCAAAAGGTTTAGTTAATTTATTCTGTAACTGTTCCTCTTCTTTATATTCGTCTGCCAGCTGTTCTTTTTCTTCCTTTTCTGCTTCTTTAACAGAAGATGGTAATTTTGATTTTTCAGGGATGGCACTTTTGGTTTCAGTTGAATAAAAGGAAAACTCTGCTCCAAACGAATACTCCAAGGGTGCGCCTTTGACTTCCATTTGAGGCGGAAATGTGGATTCCATAGCTTGATTTCTAATTTCAGCTAAGTCAGACACTTCAGGTGCTGCTAAATGAGATGCAGGTTCGGTTTCATGAGCTTCAGATTTATGGGCTAGGCAACTAAGCAAGGGTAGCTGGTCTGACTTTGTTTCAAAAGATGTAATTAATTTGTCCTCTAACTGTTCCTTTTCTGAATATTGCCCTGCCAGTTGTTCTTCTTCTTGCATTTTTCCTTCTTTAACGGAAGATGGTAATCTTGCCTTTTCAGAGACGATATGTTTGGTTTTAGTTGAATAAGGAGGAACTTCTTGCTTCTTGGCTTCTCCGGCAGAATGCTCCAAAGGCTCGCCTTCGACTTCCATTTGTGAAGAAATTTTGAATTCCATAGCTTGATTTCTAACGTCAAATAGGTCTGACACTTCGGGCTCATCACCTATAGCTGCTAAATCAGATAGAGGTTCAGTTTCATGATCCTCGGAGTTATGGTCTTGACAACCAAACAAAGGTAGTTGGCCTGACTGTGTTTCAAAAGGTGCAGTTAATTTGTCCTGTAACCTTTCTTTTTCTGAATATTGCCCTGCAAAATGTTCTTCTTCTTCTTGCTTTTCTCCTTCTTTAACAGAAGATGGTAATCTTGCCTTCTCAGGGATGATGTCTTTGGTTCCAGTTGAATAAAGAGGAACCTCTTGTTTCTCTGCTTCTTCAACTGAAAACTTCAAGGATGTACCACTGATTTCCATCCCTGAAGGAATTGTGGAGTCCATAGTTCGATTTCTAATTTCAGCAAAATCAATCACTTCCGGTTCAGCATTCATAACTGCTAAATCTGATGCAGATTCAGTTTCTTGAGCTTCTGACTCCTGAACCAAAGACAACAAGGGTAGCTGGTCTTGTTTTGTTTGTAAAAGCACAGTAAATTGCTCCAGCATCCTTTCTTCGTCTGAAGATTTCTCTGATAATTGTTCTTTTTCTTGCTTTTCTGTTTTTCTAACAAACGATGGTAATTTTGCTGTCTCGGGGTTAGCATCTGCGATTTCAGTTGAATGAAGAGAAACCTCTTGCCCCTCTGCTTCTTCAACAGACTGCCCGAAGGATGTATCTTGGATCTCCAGTCTTGAAGGAATTGTAGTTTCCATAGATTGAGTTCTCACATCAGTGAAGTTACAACTTTCAGGTTCACAGCAAGTAGTTGCAATATTATGAGGATGCTGTACATGTTGAATCGACGTTTCTGATAGCAATGTTCTAACTGAGTCAGATTGATTTTCTGTTTCTGATACAACATAAGGAAGTGGTTCGACAAGACTTGGAGAACAAGGCTGAGTTACTTGATTCTCTGATGGTGACCTCACTTCTTTTAATAAATCGAAGGTCATTGGTGTATGATCCTGAATTTCCTTTTTTTCACCAACGAAGTTGAATGATTTTTCCAGTACGGCATTTGAAATATTTGGAGAAACAGACTGTTTTTTCTTTTTTTCCATTTTGTCAGACTCAGCTGCTTGAATCAGTTCTGGAGGTGAGGTATGAATTGCAGGTGAATGCTGTTTGGTGTCTGGCTTATTTGCTTTGTCATCAAGGTGTGTTGAAATTTTTGGTAGCTTTTCTAAAGGCTTCTTTTGTGTTTTAGGGAGAAACGAATGCTGTGGTTTCCTCTCCTCTTTACCGTAAAGTGCAGACTTTGAACTTTTTGTCTCTACGTGTCTGAGATTATAACTCAGAACTTCCTTCTTGTTATTCTTCTCTGCAGTGTTTTGTTCACTGTGCCGTAAAGATACAGATATGCCTCGTCTGGAGAAGACTTTGGGTGGTTCTCTTGGCTTTCTGATCACCTCTGAGGGTGGAGGCATATCTTTATTGTTTATCCTTCGGAAAACCTTTTTATGTCTTTCTTCCAATACAGCAGTGATTTGAAGAATCCTGGATCTTACTGTTCCTTTGATAGGCAGTTCCCCTTTTTTCATCAAAGTATTTTCTTTCTCCTCTGAACCAGAGGTCACTTCCTGTGTGATTTGAACCAAATAGTCTTTAATCTTAGAAGGTTGTACTTGAGAGGGCCATGATTGTGGATCAGATGGATCAAACTCACTTTCTTCAGCTTTGTTCAGCACTGACGTCTGAGAAAAATCACATTCTTGGCTGTCTGGTTCTGTCATCTCATTTAACCTCTGCTGGGTTGAACTGCTCGGTTTTTTCTGTGTAGTCTTTCTCTCTTCCTTCAGGGAAGTAACTGTCCCCGGAGAACAATCTGTGTATGAGTTTTCCATACTGTATACCCCAGATGTAATGCTGGCTTCTGAGGCATGGGATGTGGAACATCTACTTGAATTGGTCTCCCATGTTAAGCTACTTTCTTCACTTTGTACAGCCTCCATGGCATCAGACAACTTGGATTTCATCTCTTCATTCTGGCTATGCTTTTTAAAACTGCTAAAGAAAGAAATAGTAAGAAACTATAACATTCTTTCATAAACACAAGAATAACCACATAATAAAATACATCAATATTACTTTTCAAAGTCTTAAATCTGATTCATGAGCCAGTACTGGGACTGAAAATCTTCCTTACCATAAGAATGCAATGTCGGACTACTGTTATACGATACTCTAAGACAGTGGTTCTCAATCTTCCTAATGCCGCGACCCTTTAATATAGTTCGTCATATTGTGGTGACCCCCAACCATAAAATAATAAAATAATTAGGAAACTCAGGGTTGGGTTCTAACTTACCTCGCTGCCAGTTCGCTTCTTCCTGCACTGCATGGCCTCGCCTCATGGGTGCGTGTGCACTTTGCGCATGCACGCACGCATGTGCAGTGCCAATTTTTTTAAAAAAATGTTTTTAAAAAGCCGAAAACAAGATGTGACTCATGCGCAGTGCCAGAAATTCACCTTCTGTGCATGCTCAGAAATTCCCATGGTACAGATAAATTTTTTTTTTTGCAGTAGTCTATTTGCATGTGGGTGGACCTGCCAGGAGAGGGATAGAGGAGCGGTGTCTCAGTTCCTAAGACCATCGAAAGTATGTGTTTTCTGATGGTCTTAGGTGACCCCTGTTAAAGGGTAATTTGACCCCCAAAGGGGTCGCGACCCACAGGTTGAGAACTGCTGCTCTAAGATAATTTTTAGTTTTCCTAATAATCTAAAGTTGATTATGAATTTGTATATGTGTAAGTGAGAGGGGGATATATTTTATGCTCTCTGTGCCACGTTGAAGCAGTAAGTTTCAGCCCCTTGACTTTATACAGCTTAACTTGGCTGCTAGGCAAATAAGTCTCTTAAACTCATAGTGTGGTGTGTGATTAGTTAAGAATTTATTTGCCAAACTGGAAGAAACTAGCTGATTAGCCTCTGTCAATGAGAGAATACAATTCCTTTCTTACACCCCAAATAGTTTGAATGTATTGTTCCTTCTTCCAGCCTTTCCCTGTGTTTCATAGCTGAGTGGTTGAAGCTAAGTGATTGTTGCTTATTTACAAAATTAATAACTTTGCCCCAAGATCTGGTAATTCTTTTCTCACCATTCACAAAGGCCATGCTTTAAATAATGTCTGTTATAGACACATGTGAAAACGTTTCAAATTTGAAATGTTTTCAGCTAATACTTCATTAAGGTCAGAAATTTGTTGAACATTTCCAGTGAACTAAGAACAGGTGTTTCAAGTTCCAAGATGCTAATTTGGGTTCAGAATAGGCTATTTTGAACTCAGAAGTCTTTGAATCCAAAATCTTATGAAGGCTTTAATATGCTGTAAGCTTTGATCCTGCTTGCTTAGTTTAAAAAAAAAGTAGAGTTCTTAAAGGTATATGAAATACCAAAATTTCTTCCTGGTTCCTGGTATCTTTCTCATATTTTCATTAGCCTTCGATGAGTTAAGAATATTACTAATTACTAATAGTAATAGCTACTATTACTAAGGAGTCTGATGTACCATGGAACCAATCAATGTCAGTTGATCTCAGTGATCCTGAGTACTCCTAAACAAAGGAATAACATTTATGAAAAACTATAAAAATATTTTCATTTTTTTTTACCAAGACTGTGTAAAACGGGCACATTGTCTTTGAAAAAGAAGGTCACTAGCTTAAGTAATTCTAGATCAAAACTCATTTCTCGTGTTTCTAAAATGGATATGAAGGCATAGAGCCATGATGGCGAACCTATGGCACGCGTGCCATAGGTGGCACGCAGAGCCATATCGGAGGGCACGCGAGGCGTTTCCCTCTGTCAGCTCCAGCACGCATGTGTGTGCTGACCAGCTGATTTTTGGCCTTGAGGAAGGCCATTTCGCCCTCCGGACGCTTCAGGAAAGCTTTCCTGAAGCCCCGGAGTACAAATAACTGCTCAACAGGCAAACCGGAAGTTCAGAAAAATGCACTTCCGGTTTGCCGTTGTGCTGTTTTTCGCACTCCGAGGCTTCAGGAAGCTTCCCTGAACCCTCCGG
>JANHGD010002252.1:120651-132277 GCA_027560375.1 Imantodes cenchoa
TTGTGAATGCCCCAACACTGGAAGTTTTTAAGAAGATGTTGGATAACCATTTGTCTGAAGTAGGGTAGGGTCTCCTGCCCAAGCAGGAAGTTGGACTAGAAGACCTCCAAGTTCCCTTCCAACTCTTGTTATTATAATATTTTCGAGGAGGGCTTATTTTGGGGAAAGGGCTTATTTGGGGGGCTTATTTTCAGGGAAACATGGTATATATGAACCACATATTATTTAACACAAGTTCTTTAAAATGCACCCATAGATATTCATTCTCTTATACATGTGGATGTACATTCTTTTATTATATCAGAATGATCACTATTAATTTTCTGAAAATCCAAACACTTTTCTTTCATTAACATTAGTATTCAACAGGTCTAGCCACTGAAAGTCCCTTTTCTAGGCATAGTGTGGAATTGGGGCTCTATTGTGATGGCAGATCCTCCTTGTACTAATTGAAATATTTACAGGCAAGCGCATGTATCTTGCTATAAAGCAGTGACCATGGTTGATCTAATGAACAGAAAAAGTTGGTCATGAAGTACCATTGTACTGTTCTCTACTTTGTGTTTTAACTATATCTTTTTGCCCTCCTTTTAAAAAGAAGTGTACCTGAAAATACGTGGGGTACATACAAATATTGACTAGCAGCATTCCTTCTAATATTGGGGGACTGAAGATCAATTTCAGTGCTCCATTCTGTTTATAGTTAGTAAATTAGTTACAGATTTAGTGCTTTAACTTTTCACTATGTCAGTTTTGACAAGTTCCAATATTGTATTTATGTGCGTGCATACACACTCACATATATTCCCTTTTGATTATCCACGGCAGTACCTCCTAGTTCTCTCACTGATTCCAAAAGTTGATAACTCTGGCCCCTGCATGTTTCCCAGTTTACCAGCATCACTTTGTAAGAATAGTGTACATTTTCCTTATGTTACAAGGTAAAGAGCAATGAGAATCCAATACAATTGATGCCGTCTTAGAGTTAGTATGTGCAATATCTTTTCAATAGCAGCAAACTGTCTCTTAGGTTTAAACGAATTGAAATGTTTTTCACACCTCCACTATGCATTAGTCGTCCTTGAGGTTAATTTAAAACATTGTTAATCTGAGAAAAGAAAACAGCAAGTAACAGGACAGTGTTCATTTGTACCATGATCCTTTTTTTTTTAATTGGAGGGAAGACCTGTTGAATTCAGTGAAGCTTATGCCTTAAAATGCTTAAGATTATTTCTTTTGCTTTTACATTGTTCCAATAATTACCTTATAGAAACAGTTAACTGATTTTCTAAAATGTACACAGATTCTCTCTCTATTATGTACAGTTGCTGTTGCTTTGATACCTTGCTTCCTCCTTTAAAAGACTGTATATGGTATATAACTCTGTGTGTGCGTGCGTGCGTGTGTGTGTGTGTGTGTGTGTATCACAAACTATATATCCTATAACTATAGGATTTGGGGGTGGGATGGGTACAGTTAAACTTCTATGAATATTGGAATAGGCTCTCCATGGTCTAAATGAATCAGACTCTAAACTTTTCTCTGAATACATAGTGCTTAAATATAAATTGAAAAGATCACAACTATAGGGAGAGGACCTCTACTGTAAAAGCCTTTCTGCATAGATTATGAACATAATAACTGAGTAATTCTTTTCCAAAACTATAGTTATAATTAGACCCAATGGGGGTCTCTGTCTTTGATCATATCACAGTAACTGTGACTTTACATTGGAAAATGTCACTACTGTGAAGATTTATCACCTGTAGAGCTAGTCTTTTCTCTGATGCCATGTTCAGCTCTCATTAGCATTATTCAGAGTTTCATTGTTAATTAGACTGATGCTTCAATTACAATAATCATTGTCAAGAATAATCATGGCTGCTTATCTGAAGAAAAAGAATATTCACTGTTGCTGATTTTTAAAAAAACCTGACATTTGTTTTAGTAATGCCTTTTGATTTTCATAGATAAATACAATACTAGCTGAGATAAGACATTTTGCATAAGCTGCACCTGGTGATATTTGCAACCTGTGAACTTGTCTGCAAAATAAGAATTATTAATTCACTATTAACTCTAACATGATTCTTCTGTAAAAGCAAAAATGCTCAGGTTCTGAGAATTATTGGCAGAATACTTTCTGCAGTTGTGGAGCTCTTCTTCAGTTCCCATAGTTTTTATCTAGACACTATTGAGCAAGAACCTCATATGGGTTCCATGTATATCTGTATGGAACTTACTGCGTTATATGCTAACTGGCTGAATAAATACATATAAAAGAAAAGCACACACCATCTTCTGGGGGCTCAAGAGCCATGTTAAGTGTAAAAAGATATGGATATTTATATATTTATTCACACACAAATGTTAGTCTCTTCCATTCATACTTCACCTAAACATTCCAATTTAGTGTTTCAACTTTCACTTTATCCATCCTGACCTCCCACTGCGTCCTTTCTTCTTTTCCCAACTTTGGGATAAACCCCTTGAAAAGCAGATTATGTTTTTGAATATACTACGAACACTTTATAACATACATTCTTGTGTATACTATCTTAACTTAGGCTATATAACATTAGTTCTGACACTGAAGTTCTTCAGAGATAGATACAACTCATAAGCTGCAGTGTGGCGATTTTATAAAAGCATTGTCATTACCATTTAGTTGAACCATTTCTGGCTCATGATAAAGTACATTAGTGAAATCTCTTCTGGCAGGAGAAAAAACACATGGTTCTGAGTTTGGTAGCACAAAATAAATGGGGTTACACTAAGAGATAAGCTAAATTTAAAAACTAAAGAAAGTTTTTGTAACTCAACTGAAAGATATCTTTTCATCTTTATCTGAGACACCCAAGCACATAGTATGATGATGGCAAGAAATCTACAGAAAAAGAATCTCACAAACCACTTACTATAAAATAATTAAAGCTTATTTATGTCAAGAGGCCTTGGGAAAAAAAGAGAGCATAAACCAATTTGCATTAGCACTTACCAGCATTCCCTGCTTTCATTTCAATTAACGGATCAGCAGGTGTACTTTACAGTTAAAAAGATAAGCTATCAAGGAAGAGCATGATTTTTTTGGCTGACCTGCAGACCCCAGAGCTTGCCTGCTGATTGGGTTTGTACCTCTCTTTACCAATTTCTGAAGTGTTAAATTAACTGTTCTTCTCTGTCAACGCAGGTCTCGGCCTTGAAAAATCAACTGAAGAAGCAGTCCACAGCTACTGGTGATGGAGTAGCCAGGGCGTTCCTCAGAGCTCAGGTGGCCTTGTTTGGTTCCTACAGAGATGCACTAAGATACAAACCTGTAAGCTATAATTTTTCATTCAGGGATCTATTTTCTTATTCTAAAGAATGTTTGCACATTTGAATTTTATCTATCTCACTGCGGTTAGAAAATTCCAGTGTTGAGCCCTGTTATTTTTGGAAAGCAATAAACAGAGATCAGATGAAGAAGAAAAATATTATTTAATTTTAAGTATATAATGTCTTTATTATTTTTCTAAATGACTTAAGTAAATGACTCGGGAGTATTAGCTATGTTTGCCAACTTGATTCATTTATAAATGGTCCTCCTATTTTCCCCACGAAAACCCTGTGTGAGAGTCAGTGTCACCCAGCAGGCTTTCATGCCTAAGGCAACTCATAGTCTCCCAGTTTCTAGTTTGGTGTCTTAATCACTAAACTGGCTCTAAAAACACAAAATGTTTAATTTGTTCTTCATTTGTGTCACTTCTAATGCCAATTGGTAAATCACTTGAAGAATGGAAAGTACAATATCAAATTTTGGTTCTCAGGTTGCAATAATGAAGTTCATGTAGTCAGAATTATGTCAGTGAATAAGTCAGAATTATTCCTGAAATGAATTAAATAATTCATTTATTTAGCCTCCAGTTGTTGGTTAATTTATTTATTTATTATTTTATTTTACTTTTATTATTTTTATTTTATTTTATTTTATTTTATTCATACAGCACCTGATTTAGTTTTTTTAATTAAGTGGGTAAGTGGGTAAATAGTCTATATTTACATGCATGGTACGAATTTGAAACATTCTTTAAAATTATACATAAATACAGTGATTAAAAGCTCTTTTAGTTTAGTAAATATGAGCTGTCCCGAAATTTATATCTTTACCATCGAATGATCTTCATTTACCATACTATCTTTCAGTAAAATGGTGCTTATTAAGTTGAATCTATGATGACATTGTTACTTCATAATTTAACATAAGACAAAAGTTATACTAATATCAAACAAAAGGTGGAATAGAATCATTAAAGTAAGGATGCAAAGGCAGGGACAGAATGAAATGTGAATGGCAAAAATTAAAACATTTTTAAAGTTATTTTAAATAATAAAATAGAATTGTTAAATTGTCCCACACTGAATTATCTCACAGCAAGTTGGCCATGGCGAGTTGGCTGTGGTGAGTTGACTGCGGCGGGTTGGTCGCAGCCAGTTGGCTGTGGCAAATTGTCCCATTCCCTCTTCACAAGCATGATTGTATTTTACCCACCTTACAAAACATACCTCCTTTTGAGCTTGGTTGTTAAAGTTTCTAAAGGCCCCTTAAAATTTCCTTAACCCAGTTTCCCTTAATCTAAAGATTTAGATTATCCCTTCTTGCATCATATCTTTGGACATTAATACTATAGGACATTAAACAACTGAAACAGAAGATGGTACCCTTTTTGGCTTTGAAATTTCTCCAATTTTTCAAACTATAATTGCTAAGCCTTAGTATTATTTAAACAAAACTTGTTTTTTTTTTCAAGTTAAGTGGTGGGTGGTTTTCACCCTTGCAGAGGTTCCAGTATCTTTTGTATGGCTTTATCTTTTTCTTGGCTAGGTTTCTGAAATGCTGCCAGATTTTTTAAAGTGAAGTATAAATCAAGTTAGTTGTTTATGTTCTTTATAATCTTTTAATGATATGGTTTTTGAGAAAGGTGATTTGTTTAGTGTATTACAGTATTTTTCTTCTTCCTGCTTTATCATGAAGAATTACACATTTATCACACATAATTTTTCCCTTTCCAAAATATTTCACATAAGCAACTGGATTTTAACTGCTCTTGTTTTCTTGATAAGTTTTGTACATAATAAATGTGGGCATACTTTTGCCATCATTTTTCGTCTACTAGCCTTAACCTAAAGATCAGGACTGTCATGAATAGGATTGGAACAATTCATTAAAGCAGAGACTTTAAAAATGGGAAGTGTGATATATATTCTCCAACTATTTTGCCTTACTGGAAGATTCTCAGACAACACCTCTTTTCCTTCCCCATCTTCTGTGACTTGCAGAAAATCTTCCTAGTCAGACAGAGGCTTTCACTATCCTGGGATTAAATTTCTGTTAAAAGTTATTCTTATGGCAAATGAACAATTGAACATGTTTTGCTGCACTGTCCAATTTATAAAGATCCAATTTATAAAGATAGTATCTTTTACAATTTAAGTAAATTGCAAGGGCATTCAAATCCATTCTAAATGCAGCTATTATAAGTTGACTAATATGACTCAGTTTCTTTGAATATGGGCAAATTCTGTTTTACTGTTTGTAAAATTTGCTGTAATTATGTTTTTTAAAATTCATTTCATTTTGTGTATTTTAAACTTTTTAATGGAACTCTGGCCAGTGAGTACAAAGTTTGTACTGTATGTGTTACGGTAAAATGGCCCTTAAATATCTTATTGCATTCCACCTGAATTCAACCTTTGTGAAATACCCTTAAAGAATACCAGTTGCAACAATCTTACTGTGGTATGTTAGTCAAAGACCAAAACTCATAAGTAAGCAATTTATTATAAACCACATTCTAATTATGAATGAAAAGAAATGAAAAGTATGTATCATAATACATACTATTATCTTTTTAAAGCAAAGATATATACTGAGCCAGTTTTGCATTTGCTTTTAGTATAATTATAGGATTTAGCTTATTTTATGCTCGTGATAATGATTTATTCTGAGCTCGCGTGTCAAAAGTTATTTACAATTATATTAAGCAGCTAGTTCAAAATGTGGATGGGAGATTAAAAGGAATGTGTCCTGCTGTGCCCGCTAGCACATGAAAAGGAGATGGGGATGTACAGAGTTCTGTAATAACTGTTATCAAGCGGACAGATATATTGCCTGGTCAATAAGGAAAAAATCAGTCTGATATTAAAAATATTAGCAGTCAGTTCTTCAGTGCAGAATCCCTAATAGACCTTGATCAAAAATATATTTTGAGAGTATGTTGGAAATGTTGGTGTTCTGAAGAACCATGAAGCTTTGTTTCCCCAAGCCTTGGGCTAAGATAGTTGGAGCCCCCTCCACTGGATGTTTTGGGGTATCTTCTTGGATTAAGATAGAAGACAAGTTGCTGTTTAACAGTAACTAGGGATAAAATAAACTGTGCAAGAGCTATGAAACTTCCATTGCTCATATAATTTCAAATGATTTTTAGTTCTATATTTGAGATGTTAGACATGTTAGAAGAAAAGGAATGAACTCTTTGAAAAGGAAAACTTAAAATCTTTGAATTGGCTTGATGTGATTACATTGAAAACTAATAGAGTGGTGATTTCCTGTTGGTCATTTTTCTAAAAAAGATTATTGACAAAAAACAGGCGGTTACAGGAGATGATTATGAAATGAAAGGTTAATGGGATTTAGGGGGGTACTAGGTATGCACTAGTAACTAGCCTGTTTCAAAGTAGTTCAACAAAGCTTCTGTTAAAATAGCCCTTTTCATTTCTTAAAATTATTCGTGTTATCTGTTAAATTTCCCATTCAATCCACCAGAGCCTGAGGTAGTTCTTACTTTATTTTGAAAGTTTCAGGGGTTGTGTAAACATTATAGGCATAAAATATTCCTGTATTTCATTTCATAAAGAATTCCAGCAAATCATTTGTACTGTAGCAATATACATCAGATATTAACAGTCCATAATTAATACAGATTTACTGTAGAAGGTGATCGATACATAAAACCCCAAAGTATTTTGAATTATCTTTAACTTTTAATAGTTTGGAATTAAAGAATATTGTATTTTTAATACATAAGCACTAATAGGAAGACTCAGTTTTTAATTCTAAGATAATTGTCCAGTGCAAATTTTCTCATGCTAGTCTTATCAAAACTGAATCGAGGATTGTCATGAACTTGTTTCTGGTTGACTGGTACAACCAGACTGGTATAGCAGTGGTAGAAACTTAAAGTCTTTGGATGGGACTTCAAATATATAATTTTACATTTGTGGTGTTAGAAAATAACTTTGAACAACCTAAGCTTTGCTTCTATTCTTATTGCGGTATGGTTTCTTTCTGGCATGTGGGCACCCAACTTAAATATTTTTAACCCCGTTTTTAACCCATGAATAATACAGAGTTTTGTTTAACTTTGTGACTTAAAAATAAATAAACCTTAATTGGATTCTTTTGAAAGTATTTATTATAGTACTATTTATATAAATTATTTGGGGAATATTCAATGTTTCTGAATAATTAAATTAGCTAAATGTAAATGCATCCAGCAGAGAATTGAAGACATGAAGATTTTGTGGAAAATACAGAGCTAATTTGCATAATCAAAATTTGCATAATCCATTCTGGATTATTGGGCACACTATATTTTATTACAGCATCACAAGAAGAAACAAAAGGCTTTGTAGAGACCCACCAGGTCACACAGGGCAACTTGTGACTGTGAAAATGTGCTTTTTAAAAAGTTTTTCAGTATTTCTGGTATATTTCCCAAATCATAAAAACAAGATCCTTCACTTGCAGAAAAGATGAATTTTTAATTGAAGTAATGGAATTTTGTTTGAATAATTAAAATGGATGTTAATTATTTCTGATCTGTTTTGTGCCCATGATTAGCTATTGATAGTGTTTTTTTCTGAGCATACTTTAGGCATGATGGATAATGAGTTTAAAAACTTACGTTTTACAAAATAAATTTACCAGGTTAAAAATATTGATTGCAAGTACTGCTATATGCAAAATAATTGCTATACTGCAAAGAAATGTTAAATAGAACTGTTTATAAAATGTTTATTTCTTATCTTTTTAGGGAGAGCCTATCATTTTCTGTGAGGAAAGCTTTATCAAGCATCGTTCCAGTTCTACTAAACATTTTCTGGAAACTGCAGTGAATCTCCAACTTTTTAAACAGGTATTTCTAAGATTTTTGATCTAATACCATTCTAATGCATGTAGCATATGCGTATTCAGGGACAGAGAAATGGATACAACATTAGCAATAGCAGTTTCTGAATTTTGAATTGAGTAGTGAAGGATTTTTATGATCTGAGGAGAAACCAGAATATAGCCAGGATAAATTCTTGTACATTTCTATTATAATCCCAAAAGGTTCTTACTAGTGACAACTCATTGAGGTAATAAGAAATAAACCTGCTTCAATTAAAATGTCTTGGGTTTCTTCCAGTATATTTAATTTTATTTCTATTTGGAATCATCCCTACTCTCATGTGAGCATCCAAAATCTGTCTTGGCAGATTTTCTAATCCTCTAGAACAGATCTCGCAGGTATATGGAAAAGTATTAATAAATGGTTCTGATACAGATAAAATTCAACCATTCATAATTTCAAGCCCTTATTTAATGAATAGCTGTTTTTATATTAAAAGTTTTGAATAAATATGTACATTTAATCCTGATTATCACTAATAAAAATGAGCAGAAGTAGTCCAATTTTCAAAGGTCTGGTAGCTTCCAAATTGTCTCCTAAACTGCTCCCTTTAGGACTAGGAAATTTGCTGTGTGAGGTGGGTACATATATTTTATCTCATAGAGTTTTATCTCATAGAGTTGACTTTGACTTTCTTTAAAATGGAAAATCAATTTAGTAGGACCATACCATTCAGGCATATTTCCAGTTGTTTTTTTCAGATGTTATAGCTAAATCTTAGTTTGACATTAATTGCCCAGAGGGACATGTAAATTATTCATGTCTTTATTTTCCCATTGCACAGAGGGGAAAGTTAGAAGCTTTTTTAGTACTCTGATGTATCATATTGAGGGGAATTTCTGTTTGTTCAGACAATCCAGAATCGGGTCATACCTTATGATCATGGGTGATTTTCAAACATTTTTTAAAAACTAACCTGCCTCTAGTTCAGATGTTATGAGGAACATCTGTTCTTTAGAAGTGGGTGCTTTCTTATCTCTTCCTTGTAGTTGTAGCAGAGGAGAAGAAAGGGTGAAAGCGCAGTATTTCAGAACTATTTTGTCTGATGAATCTCAAAAGCTCAAATTCTGTATCTGGAATTGAGAAAAAATCTTAGTTTTGAACTGTCTTGATATAAGGGTTTAGAAGGCTACTTCAATTGTAGGTGTTTGCTGCCACATGCCATTGATTGATGCCAGAAGATTAGTTTCTTTGTGGCCTGTTGGAAACCATTGTTGGATGAAGAGAGAAAAAAATGATACAAATAGGAACAGTCCTAAAAGTTTATTCTAAGCATTGGATAAACATTGCAGTCCAGGCTCCAGCACAAAATAGAAAACATTTCCTCTGATTAAAACAGCCAGAACCTTAGGTGGGGACACGGACACACACACACACACAGACACACACACACACACACACATCATGTTTAACTAATCTTCTGGCTCTCTTTGAAGTTATAGTGCAAAACAGATAAGTGAAATTCACAGGATGCTAGGTAACTTTCATTTTAAAAAACGTTTTTGTTCTTGGAATTTAATGTTTGGTGTAGAGATTTATGGCAGTGGAAGTGAAAAGTGCAGTTTCTAATTGGAAAGAATTCCCCATTATAGCAATAGGGAAAGAAATATGTTTTGAAACTATTTCATGCCCTTTTAGTACTTTATATAATTCCTCCTCCTTGTCTTCCACTTTCCAGCTGCATCTGATCCAAGACCTGTTTGTAATTACCGTATTTTTCGGAGTGTAAGACGCACCTTTTTACCCCCCAAAAGAGGGTGAAAACTTGGATGCGTCTTATGCACCGAATGTAGCCCTACCCAGCCACCCCCACTCTTTGGTCTCTGCCTGCCAGCAATTTACCTCCATGCAGCAAACCTCAGAAGAGCCTGATTAGCACAAGCCACTGATTATCTTCCTCCCGGCACTCAGCTGATTGATTGAAGTTGCCGGCAAGCCCACGTGCTAAAACGAAAGTGAAACTAAAGCTGCACGAGGCAAATTGCTGGAGGGAGAGGCAAAGACAGAACTTTATTTTCTTGTTTTAATCAGACTGTGCTGAAACTGGCTGTTTGTTTTTTGTTGCAAGGAGGTAAGTCAATAACTATAAATGCCTATAGAATGTTCAAATTATTAGACTTATTTTTAAAGACTGCTTTATTATTTACTAGTCAACTTAACAAAATGAAGAAGCTTTTTAAAATAAATGCTTGATCTGAAGAGGCCCAGTGCTATTGTATCTTCTTTTAAATAGCAGAGAATAACTATAATTCCAGAAAGCCACATCAATGTTAACAGCATCTGTACAAGTATAGTCTGAAATGTAACAGTATCCTGTTGTAGTATTAAGATAAGGCAGCTGAGTTAGACCCTGACTTAGTCATGTTTGGAATAGATCTATTTAAATAATTGGGAGGAGTTAGTGTGACAATATTTAAGAAAACTTTCTGGCATTGATATACTGCCATAATGTACATTTCTCCATTTTTTTGCCATTTCTACCGTGTTTCCCTGAAAATAAGACCCTGTCTTATATTTTTTTTGAACCCGGAAATAAGCACTTGGCCTTATTGCTATACACTCAAAAGCCCAATTGGGCTTATTATCAGGGGATGTCTTATTTTGGGGAAACAGGGTATGGGTCAGGCACACATGCACAGAAATATGCAGCAAACAGTGTATATCATCTGTACTGTTTGCTGTTTGCTGGGAGGCAAATTGCTGGGAGGCAGAATTCCAACCCCCTTTTTTTTCTCCCCCCTAACTAAGGTGCATCTTATACTCCGGTGTGTCTTATACTCCGAAAAATACGGTAATCAATGCTATCATCTTCACTGTAAGAGGAAGATGATGGTACATGTTAAGGCAATCAGAGCTGAGAAACATTTGTGAACTTGCTTCTGAGAGAGGAATGACTCTGATGTCCCTCTAACAACCCATATTGGGTGGCACAGCATAAAGCTTTGGTTTTCAGGCAGATCAGAAAGAGGGGAAATTAATTTTGCAGTCTTCCCCATCCTCCATGAACTCCTGGAAGCATTATCAATCCCTTCCCCTCAATGAATGAAAGCACAGACCAGCCCTTCTTTCTCTGATCTATTCTCACTTCTTTATCTATTATTAAGCCTTTCTCTATTCCCCACCTGATCTCTCTGTTACCTATAGGCTGGCTTTTCAATCCCCCCTTTCCTTTTCTCTCCTTCACCCACTGAATTTCTGCCTCCCCAATTCTCCCCATTTGCGCCAGTACCTCTCCTCCTGCATCCCTTGGTGTATCCAAAGACAAGGGTCTCCTACGGAGCATATGTGGGGCTTGCCTGGCTGTCTATGCAGAGTGATGTCAAAATAATCAGGATAGCAATAGCAATAGCACTTAGACTTATATACCGCTTCATAGTGCTTTTCAGCCCTCTCTAAGCGGTTTACAGAATCAGCAT
>JANHGD010002253.1:0-11460 GCA_027560375.1 Imantodes cenchoa
AATAAATAAATCTCCCATTTTTACTTAGAAAATGGAAGAACGTGCTCTCAAGTAAAATTAATATTATGAAATGCATCCATCATGGTTATCAATTCAACTGGCCATACGTGCCACAGGAGCTGAAGTCATGGTTCACTGAAGTCATGGTTCACTGAAGAATGATCCTCCATTATGTCAGGTTGTCTAATAGAAGGAAACTGACTACAGTGACCACTTCTCCCAGTGACTCTAGCTGGTTCCAATATTGTTTTTCTTTTGAGTAGAAGCAAATCCCATTTGCTAATCACCAACAAAGAGCACTTGCCAACTATCTGTATTTAGAAGATGGGTCATTCCATGTCAAGTGGTCTGAGGCTCCCTGCTCAACCATCACGGATTTTGATGAAATTTGGTGTGAACATGCACACATGTCCCCAATGAACATTGGTAGAGTGTTACATTTGCCAATGCAACCTAACCCTAACCCTAAAAAAGTAGGGTTGGTGTTTCATTGCTGACGTATAAAGCCCTAAAAATAGGGACAAAGCTGAGGACAGTGCTATGGCAGCATCACATGCATTCTATTATTATTTTGACTTGTTTGTTTTATATAGACATCATTGCTACTACTGTATTGCATTAGTCCATGGTGACATTGTCACTACTGGTTCAGGCATTTTACCCAGCAACCCCATCACCATAAGTGGCACTCCTGATAGCCATGCAATACCAGCGATGCCACTTGTTGGAGCCCATATTTTGTACAGTTGAGCTCCAAGTTCAGTTCCTGGCAGTCTCTGGGTTCTTTATTTCTGTCTTGGGGAATCAGAAAGGCTCTGCTTTAGAATATACCACATCCTCCTCAGTTATTCCTCCCCAGATATGTGGAAACTTTGGCTAGGAATTCTGAGATTTGTTATTCACTCTATTTTTCTTGGCCTTTTGACTTATTTGTAACCACCTTTGCAGGCATCTTTAAATAAGAGAATAAAAGGGGAATATTTAAAATGCCTCCCTTCTTAGTGGATTAAGGATAGACTAGAAACTGAGCATAACGTTAAAATATATGTGAGCATTTTGGAAACAGCCTGTCCCCTTTTATTTGGGGAGAATTTCGACATGGTCCCGTCCTCAGGAACTTGCTAACCATGGGTGCCAACTCACTTCTTCGATGGAAGGCCTCAGGATCATGTCTGGTTCCAGGAGGCTTTTGAGAAGGTCCTGGCATTCCTCGGAGATCCCCAAGTGGCCGGGGATGGACACCCCTTTCTGTTGATGGCAAAGCATCTTGGGAATATCCGTGTCGTCAAAGGGCAGGTTGGCACAAAGCATGACGTAAAGGACCACGCCCATGCTCCACACGTCACCTTTCCTGCTGTCGTGCGGCACCCCCTGCAGCACCTCGGGGGCTGCGTAGGCCGTGCTGCCACAGAAGGTCTGGCTCAGCTCCTTGCGGTTCTTGGGGAGCAACTTGGCAAATCCAAAGTCTGTCAGTTTCAGGTTGAGCCCCTGCAGGAGGGCATTTTCACACTTGAGGTCACGATGCGCCACCCCACAGCTGTGGCAATAGCGGATGGCTTCTACCAGCTGACGGAAGAGCGCTTTGGCCCTGCTCTCGGGCAGGGGTCCTCCTTGCAAGACACAGTCGAAGACATCGCCATTCTCTGCCAGCTCCATCACCAGGTAGATCTTTCCATCTGTGGACTCCAGCATCTCATACACCCGGATGATGTTCTTGTGGTCTAGGCGCTTGACAATCTGGAGCTCTCGAGGCAGGAATCTCTCGATAAACTCTGGGGAGGCAAAAGAGAGAGTTGGCCAAATCACAACAAGTCTGAAGACCGTAGCTAATGAGAGGTGAACATTACGCTCCTTGTAATGTTCCTGGCTCCCAACGTCATCATTCCCCTTGAGAGGGAGAATGGGGTTTTTCTGATGATGCTGGAAACGTTTTTCTCATGCTGATTCACCTGGATCTGAATCCTTGTGGTTTCTTCCATGCTTCTCTAAGTGTACATAATTGTAAATGACTAAAAGTATAATATAGCATCCCAGTGCTGTTCAGCTAAAACACCCAGTCAAATCTGTGGGGAGGGACATTTCGGGAACAAAGGTTCTCAAACTGCAATGCTGTGAGCCCTGAAATGAAATTGCATGGCTCCCTTTAATAAAACACATGATTTCACCGAGCTTAGGTTGGGCAAGAAATAAACATACATGTTGATTAATGATTTTTTAATCTATCATGAAGGCTTTCAAAGTTTGTGATACCCAACTGCCTCCTGGAACTTTCTCAGGCAAAGCAGAGCGCATGCCTTGACATTTGCTCCTACTCTGCAAGACAGGTTTAAAAATAACCCCTCCTGCCCCCAGTTAATGACCCCAGGAATGGGTGGAAGAAAATAGTTCTGTTTCTTAGACACACGCAGCCTCAAGTGAATCAAAAAATTTGCATAGATTATTGGGAGAAAGTATCCCTGATTTATAGATTAGTAGGTTAGGTGAACTCAAAAAACAACAATTGGCTAGCTAAACCATCATTGTGCTAACCATGGTAAATCTGGTAAGTAACAGCTGCAGTAGTCGACTTTGAATTTGTGTCAAACCCCAAGAAGAGGATGGGGCCAGCCCCAAAATCCATTGAATTAAATATAGTTTGAATGTACAGCAATTGAAATAATGAAAGGATTCCATCAGCTGTATTTCATCCCATTATATGTCTGAAAGATTCAGATGGTGGGGGAACTGGCAAAACTTGCAAATGATCACGGCCAAAGGACATTAGTAGGCAGGGCAGTCGGCCTCCTTTGGGACAAGAGTTTATAAGGCTGTGGTTGTTATTCAAGGCTCCCTGCCTGACCAGAGACAGGCCTTCAAAGATGAAATCTTTTGGTTGGAATGTTGGAATACTGAAGTTTAGAATTTGACCTGGAACATCAGAGGTTAGGGGCTAATTTAAGCTGAAGCAATACCCCTTGGGATTTTCTTGGATCTGTACATGGTTGCTAGCTTAGAACATAGAAAAACAGGGTTGGAAGGGACCTTGGAGGTCATCTAGTCCAACCCCTTGCTTGAGCAGGAGACCCTATTCCTATACCATTCTGGACAAATGGCTGTCCAATCTCTTCCTGAAAACCTCCAGTGAAGGAACATCCATAACTCCGGGAGGCAAGCCATTCCATTGATTAATCGTTCTCACTGTCAGGAAATTTCTTCTTAATGCTAAGTTGGCTCTCTCTTTAAAAATCTTCGACCCGTTCCTTCCCGTCTTGCCCTCAGTGCTTTAGAGAATAGGGTGACCCTGTCTTCCCAGTGACAGCCCCTCAAGTATTGGAAGGCTGCTATCCTGTCACCCCTAGTCTTTCTCATCATTAGACTAAACTTACCTAGTTCCCTCAACCATTCACCTTTAGAGCCTTTATAATCTTGGTTGCTCTTTGCACTCTTTCTAGAGTCTTAGCAACGTTTTGTGTTGTGTGACCAGAACTGGACACAGTATTCTAAGTGTGGTCTTAACTAAGGCAGTATAAAGCAGTACTAATACTTCATGCGATCTTGATACCATCCCTCTGTTGATGCATCTTAAGGCGGCTTTGGCTTTTTTGGCAGTTGCAGTACACTGCTGGCTCATATTTACCTTAAGTGGTTGTCCACTAGGACACCTAGGACCCTTTCACAGTTACTGTTGTTGAGCCAGGTGCCACCTGTTCTATATCTCTGCATTTGTTTTTTCGCACCTAAGTGTAAGACCTCACTTTTCTCACCACTGAATTGCATTTTCTTGGAGAGGACCAAATGAACATTTTTCTGTCAAGGTCCTTCCGCATTTTGAATCTATCCTCCAAAGTGTTGTCTATTCCCTCAGCCTGATGTCATCTGCAAATTCCCCTTCTAGTACTGGGCCTAAGACCTTTGTGATACCTACAGCTTGTTTCCCTCCATGTAGATGTACCGGTTGTACCATTAAGGACTACACATTGAGTGCAGTTTTTCAGCCAACTGTGTATCCATCCAGCTGTCCACCCTACATTATTTTATCTTAACAAGAAGTAGGCTGTGGCCTACTTTACATGTACTTAAACATCTTTTTGTTGCAAGTCTTTTTAAAAGTGTTGCATGTATCACTCATGCAGCAGTGTCTTCTGGAAGTTACCCCTGATCATAAATAATCACACCCAAGGAAGTTTTGGGGAAGATAAACCCCCCTGGTTAGTCCCCATTCATTCCATTCTTTGTCATCTTTTCTTTTGCATGAGATCCAATTTGCTAAAAGTTTCCACAGTGCTAAAATAGGTATTTTAAAAATGTGAATTTTCTGCCTGTGATGCCATGGGCCCAACTAGAATAGGAAAGTCAACTGGAAAGGTTCAAAATACAACTGAAGTGAGAGACACTACTATCAGTGTAGATCTCCAGCCTTCTTAAAAGTTCCTTTCCCCACTCAGTTTTCCCTTCCTTTGTTTCCTAGGCCAGGGCCATACATTTCATCCGAAGAGTCAGATTGGACCAAGAACACATATAGCCTCTGGGCAGAGTGGAGCCACGCTAGATATGCTTGTTCTAAGGCTTCTGAAATGGAACTTGTAACTTGTTGCCTTCAGGCAGATAAATATCTCTTGGTGAGATAGATGCAAAAGGGACAAAAGTTTGCAAATATACAACAGATGGTAGAATAAAAATGCACAGATCTACCGTATGTTTATAGGGACAACACAGAAGCATCTGTGGGGCAGGGAGCAGCATGTAAAATCACATATATCATGATGACATCATGGAAAGAACACAAATTATCTAATTTGTATTGATGTCATAGTGGATTTTATTAGAGGAGGGACACATTTTATTGGAAAAATATTGAAGTGGGGAAAATGTGGCCCTTGGAAACTGAAATCCAGTTATTTCTAAAAACATGCCCTATCCCATTTCCATCTGCTCTGTCTTCCTTTAACTTTTTGTGTTTTGCTTCTTACCTTCTGGTCCTCCCAGTTTGTCTATAATTTTCACAGCCACTTTTCGTTGGTGTTTTTTTGAAAAGGCTTCTTTGACCTTTGAATACGTTCCTTCTCCAATGGTTTTGCCCATCTGGTAACCATGGGAGAGAAGAAACTCCTCCATCGTGACTTTCACTCGCTCGTCTGTCATTCTCAGGACATCCTGTCATCACAAAGTCTATACATCGCTGTCCTTCTCCACCCAGACCAGGGTCTGCATTGGCTGCAGCCCAGGGTGCTAGATCATTTTTTCCTGCCCAGACAAGGTCCTTCGATGAGGGGTGAAACTGAGATTGGGCATCTTGAAACTTGAGCCTCCATTGTGATGCAACCTTGTGTTACCTGAAGACTAGAGGGGAAGGTAGGGACTTGGCACCAATGAGAAGCAGGCACACATCCTCCTCAGAAGAAGGTTGCTCCAGGCCTGACCCTTCAGGGGGATGATGGGTTAACAACCTAACAAGAGGCCCAATGCTGTGAGGCCTTGGGTAAGAAATCATTGTAGCTCGTATTGTAGTGTAGGTAAGACTAATCATTATCAGGTTGGACATGGATGGTTAAGTTGTCCACACCATGGAAGTCTGCTGGCTTGAAGCTACTTGGCAGGGTTTGGGCCTAGCTACATCAGGCAAGCCTTAAGAGTAAGTATCACAAGTCCCTCAAACTCTGTCTTATTTAAGAAGATAATTTCTTAAGAGTTGTACTTTTTGGATGTACTGGGAAGAGACTGAGCTTTAGATCATCCATCGAAATTCAGCAATTGAATTGTTTAGGATAGGGAGATTCTACATGATTCAGAAGAGAGTCTTTCCTCAGTCCTGGCTGGGAATTGCAATTACTATACCCAAAGGGTGCAAGATTATAGAGGAATCTGGTCCATACAGTCTTATATTGATAAAAATAAATCCTGGTTTGGATCTCTGAATTGTGATAGTGGTGTGGATAAAGATGCTTTCTTTTAACCTAAGCTATTACACGTGGATGTTTTCTGCTTCCAAGAGAAATGATGGAAGCAACCACAGCGGCTACAGTTGAATTATGTTAGCAGAATACAGAAGGTACCTTGGACGTCTTCTAGTCCAACCCCCTACTTAAGCAGGAGAACCTAGTCCATTTTAGACAAATGGATGTCCCAATCCCTTCTTAAAATCCTCCAGCGTTGGAGCACCCACAACTTCTGAAGGCAAGCCATTCAACTGGTTGATTGTTCTTACTGTCAGGAAATTTCTCCTTAGTCCTATGTTGGTTCTCTCCTTGATTAGTTTCCATCCATTGCTTCTTGTCCTGCCTTCTGGTGCTTTGGAAAATAGGTTGACCCCCCCTTCTTTGTGACACCTTCAATATTGCCTGTCTTGATGAGATCAAATTCTTAGTGTAAACATTTGAAACATTACAACAAGAAACACTAATGATTAGGTCTAACTTAACAGAACTGTAAAATTCATCTATAGGGACATAAGAGAACCTGTGGTAGACAGATATAGAAGTAGAACATTTAAGCCAATCTTGTCTTCTAAAAAGCCACCTCAGAGTGCATCACAGCAATTCCAAAGTAGGTGTGGTGAGGCACCTTTGCACCCTGATTTTGGTCTTGCTGTCAGGTAACCAGAGTGATCAGACTACCTAAGCTGGGCATGAGAGAAGCTGAATCCTGGCAACCATGTCCTGGGGATGACTGCCGCAAGGAAGTCCTCCTACTGTTAGCCTAAAGCATCTTTGTCATGTTTAAGCAAGCCTTTACTTTATAAAACCTTTCAAAGCTCAGTTTCATGGTAGGCCCATCACAAAATGGTCTAGGCCCATTATTCAAGTTGGTGACAGCTACATTTTCCCTAACCAGTTTGATCTTCAAACTCTTTGTTTTTATTGGACTAGATGACATACAAGGTCCCTTCCAACTCTAATAAATAAATCTAAATCTAAATCTAAATAGAAGGATTTTCTTAGTTGCTGGTGGCAGTTGCCAAGAGGTCACAGCTTCGTTCTATGGACTTCTTAAAGTGGCTTTTTAAGTAGCATGACTACTTTTGACCAACCTGGAAGCTGCCATCTTGAACGTCGAGAGCATGGATGTAATTCAAAGCCAGTAGTTGTAGGTGAATGTTATGACAGTTCAGATCTAGAGAAACTAAAACAGGCATCACATTTCTCCTAAGAAATCTCCATTCCTGAGACAATTTAAGAGCAGACTTTGCTTTCTGTTATTTGTCTCCACTTTAGGCAAAGTCTCTTTCCAAAAAAAAAAAAAGCCCCAGAACAAGTGTAGCTGCTGTAATCCAGGATGGCTGGCAATCCACAATCAGGGAGAGTTGGGGTTTAACCTTGGGGGGTGGGATTGGTAGGTGCTCCCATGCAAACACTTATTTTTTGTTATGAACTTGCTCTATATAAGTATAAGCAAATGCCGGTAGAATACAGCATCATGTAGGAGGTATTAGTCTCCTTGGTAAATTTTGCTCTGGAGGTTCAACATAGTTTTTAAAATAATTTGTTTATTATTTGGTGTCGTGTCCGAGGTCCGCTCTGAGCTTGGCTGTTTCTTGCAGTCATTTCATTACCGAAACTAGGTAACACCATCAGTGCTAGTAAGGACTGGGGTTTGCTCTGATTTTATATCCTAGTGGCTTGCCCTGTCAGTGCTGGTGGGAGTGGTCCTGATGCTTGCTTGATTGAATTGTTGTTTACTGTCAGCTTGGTGTTTCCTTTATCAGAGTATTGCTTGTTTCTTGATTATTAATCTAATGTTAATGTTACTGTTGGCTGTGCTCATCTGGGTGTTGATTGCTGACGAAGAGGTGTTTAGCTCTTTTTGTTTTCTTTTTGGCTTTTTAATCGTCTCCTTTGAATAGTATATAGATGTTGTTTGTCTCTCTGTGTGTGTTGATTGCCAGGATTCCGGAAATTCTCTAGCATTTTTGGACTTGGCTTGGTCTCTAGGATGGTCAGAGTTTCCCAGTTGCACCTACTGTTAAGTCTGTCCATGTGGTTGTGAAATTAAGGGGTTTCAGTCATGTTGTCTGACTGCTGTTGGTGTTCAAGATACGCTCTGTTCAGTCTTATTAAATTTCTATGCTGCCCATCTCACTGGCACAGCGACTCTGGGTGACTTACAATATAATAAAAAGTTAAAAGGTGCTTAAAAACAAAAGTAGAAAAAAATGAATTAAAAATTAAAAATCAAGATGATGGGTGGCATGATGGAGAGAATCTTCTTTACCTGGTCAGCCACTCCCAACATAGCGAGCCCCCATTTTGGCCAAGCGGTAGAGCCACGTTGTGGGGCTTTTCCTATTGATCTTGTTGGCTTCTTCACAGGAGACTATTGGCTCTCCATTCCTGCCCACCACATGGACGTCTGGAGAAATCCAAGAAGCAGCCCACGTTTGATGTGAGAAGCTCAGGAAAGGAATGGCCTGAAGATGACTTGGGGGAGGTCTGACATTCCTTAGCCTAGAACTCCAAGCAGTGAGTGAGAAGATCAGGTTCCATTGTGATGCAGGCGCCACCCTTCTGCGTCACAATGGAAGTGGAGTCGTGGCCTCCCTCTAGGCTCTCTCCCAGCCTGCCCTTTGCAGTAGGCCCTTCAAGCTGCCAGGTCGACTGTAGGGAGCACTCCTCCGCCTTCCTTCGATTGGTGAGGCTAGGGCAGAGTTGTGGGGAGGGAGAGGCTCTGAGAGAGGAGGAACACCACTGGGCTTCTTGGTGTTGGGATGGGTAATGCTACCCACCCTGATCTGGTTTCTCAATGAGTGAGGCCTTCAGACTTTAACCCCAGAGCCCGTGTTTGAAACCGCCACGCCAGGACGCTTCTCCCACAGAAGATTTCTGTGCCAGGATCCAGGTGCCACAAAAGACCTAGGGTCAAATTTAAATAACAAGTAGAGCCATTGTATGATGGGGTAGCTGGAGGGCAACTGGGTCATGGATTTGGTTATGAAGAAGCTTCTAATAGCCTGTGGTCCTATCAAGGCTGGATTACATTAATCAGGAATATAGAAGTACTAGGTATTTGGTGACATTCCCATGCATAGGATCCACTTGTTACATTTTAAAAAAATCTTCTTAAATTTTAATTTATAGGCTGGCTGACTCCTAAATGTCATGGGTAATTTACAATTAAAAGTCAAATATTAAAAGTAAGATGGCTGACCAGAAGAGCAAAATAAAATAAAATAAAAACAAGACCCAAATCAAAATAAAACAAAGCAAACCCAGAAGGTGGTTCCATAGTCACCTGGTCGTTAAGGCCCAGGAGAACCAGGTCTCTCCTGGACGATATAATGGTGGAACCAGACAAAACTCTGGGGGAGACCACTGGAGAGAAGATGCAGGGATCCTTTGATTTAATTTCCAACTTGGTCAACTGACTTCCAACTTCTTTTTCCACCCCCATTTATGTGTTAAAATAATTTTGAGACATTGCATGTAAAAAATAAGACTCGAAAATCTAAAATTAACTTCTCAGATCACAGTCATGCAATGGGCTGATGAATGTCTGAGTGTGGGGCCCCCAGAAATTCCTTGGGCCACTCTATGGACCTCCTTGTCTTGCCAGATTAGCTGGCATTGGGTTGCTCTTCTTAGTCCTCTGCCTTGTCCTCATGACCACCCTTTCCAAAGGCAGTTCTAGGCGCATTGGGGGGTCTCTGAAGTGGGGTAATGTGTAGCGTTGAACAAAGGAGGGCCCTTGTCCTGCTCACCATTCTCCTCTTCAACAGACAGGTCTGGGGCTCGGACATGAGCTCCCAAGAGACCCCACAAGCTCGGAGATTTCCAATAGAGGCAGGAGATTCTCCCAGCCTGGCAACGCCCCCCGAAACTCAGGAGCCCGTTGCCCCCGAGCGCGCTGCAACAAGGTGAGCACAGAGTCAGCAGAGAGAAGCAAAGCTGCCCATGTTGTTTCTGGACTTGAAGGAGAAGCATGGCGGTCATTCATTCCATGTACTTTCTGCTCTGAGCAACCCGTTGGACTAAGAGTGGGAAAGAGAAGGGGCCCACAGGGATACACTAATGTCCTTTTCAGGGTGCCGGGTAAATGGCAGTTCAGAGCTGGATCTTCCAGCAGTCACCGAGCACCATGTTAACTTTGCTTAGAAAGCCAGCCCAGAGCTGAACACCTGGGCGAGTACAGGTAGTCCTCAACTTGCAACCATTCATTTAGCGACCATTGAAGTTAAAAAGCCACCATAAAAAGTGACAACAGGTTCTTGTACTCACAAGCATTGCAGCATCTCCACATTTATGTGATCAAAATTGGGGGGGGCTCAATACTTGGCATGTATTTATATAATGGTTGCAGCATCCCAGGGCCATGTGATCTCCATTTGCGGCCTTCCCAGCCTGCTTGACAAGCAAAGTCAATGGGGGGGGGATTGCATTTATTCAACAGCCACATTATTCACTTAACAGTTGCAAATCGTGCAAAAAAAGATGGTAAAAGTGGTCGTAGCTCACTTCACAACTGCCTTGCTGAGCCATGGAAATTCTGGTCCCAGGTGGGACATGTGGAAGAAAAAAATTAAGTTACAATTTACAAAAAAACCTGATTATTTGTTGGAAGAGTTTTAAAATGTATTTTAGAAAAGGGCTATTTTCCTGGAAACATGGTCTAAAGAAACTAAGTTTGTATCGTTAGATGTATAGTAGTAGCTTATTGGAAGGGATTTAGGGGCTTGTCAGATTGAAGCAGGGAAAGCAGCAGATTGGGGCAGAGGCACGAGGTGGGGATGCTCACAGAAAGGCTGGCAGGGCTGAGGGGATGGAGAGAAGTGCATTGGCAGCCATCTCTAACCCCAATGAAGCCCAAGCGACCCAATGCCCATGGTGACCTCACAGGATGAGTTCTGTCTTTTTACAACAATGTTGCGGCATGGTGCTCAAGCAGCCAAGGGGCAGTTTGCATTAGAACCACTCTTGCAATGACCTGTGGAGATTTACCTTGTCCTGCTGACGTGGTTGGTCCCAAAGATCTATCGAGCAGAATAGGCAAACCCCTAAAGTGGTTCCATCAGCAGCTTCTCTCCTTCTACTACCTCAATTTTTCTTTTTTGCCCTGGGTTGGTGGGCATGCCTTCTTAGGAAGTATATATGCCCAGGCATCTAGCAGCATGAGTAGAAAATTGTGTTGATGCTGGAATTGGTCCTTTGCTTTGCAGCACCTGTTTCCCATCTCTTTTCAAACATTGTAAGGTGGGCCTTAGGTACCCTGTGGTTAACCAGATTTTCTCCCCTGGATTAGGTGATGGCACTGCGGAGGAATTCAGGCTCTCAGGCAGCACAATCAAAATGTGTTCCGTGCAGCCTTTATGAATACCAATTTTGAATAGCAGTAGGAAATATTTTATGAGAAAGCACTTTAATTCAGGAACAAATTCTTTCTTCCCTCCCTTCATGGCTACTCTTGCACATCTTCACTTTATTTCAGCAAGGTATGTGCCATAGAACTTCCCCTTAGTGAGGCTATTTCCTCCTTGCATTTTTAATTTTGTAG
>JANHGD010002255.1:39915-52111 GCA_027560375.1 Imantodes cenchoa
TTTATTTTAATGGATTTATATGCCGCCCAATTCCCAAGGGACTCTGGGCGGCTAACAAACATAGAAATACTATACAAATTAAAATATGAATACATTATAAAATATAAAATCACAGTTTAAATTATAAAAGGAAGAAAAGCATTTCCATACACACACCATACACACACCAGCAGGGTGGGGGGTGATACGGACCTCCAGTGGTAGTTGGTTCCAGAGAGCCGGAGCAGCAACTATGCCTTGGAGTTGTTGAACCAGCAGCATTCATGGAACAAAATTCAAGCCAAAATAGTAGTCATGATTGTCTTGAAGTCCCACTTTTTCTATAGATGCATGATATCAACAAATGTTGCCAGGCTGTGGTGCCATCTTTACTGTTTTGATCCCTCCTACTGTATTTAATTATTTGGAAAGAAGGTATTATCTCAAGTTATCTATCAAACCTGAGATATGACTGATTAAGCAAATATTAGATTAAAAGAATATAAAAGGGGAAATCAGTTCATGCTGCAGCCACATCAACTTTCCAGACTAGACCATTTAGACTTTACTGATGTGTGATCCAAATAGACCAGATACTCAAATATCTCTCATGTCTTGACATAGAACATGTCTGCCACATTATGTGAACACTATGCCAAGCTAAAATAGCTTCATAATCTCTTGGAATTGAAAGTTGGTTTTGTCATCCAATAGGTTTTGATTTTAGTAAAAAGCCAGAAATATTCTTCTAGACTCAGTGAATGATTTAAAGATAAATACTGTGTGTTTAAAATTCCAGAGACATGTCTTCAAAGAAGTTTGATGGTAGATAGATAGATAGATAGATAGATAGATAGATAGATAGATAGATAGATAGATAGATATTATTTGTGCTGATAAAATTTCCATAATAGAAGTCAAGAATAGCAAAGATGTTCTATGGAACATATCTAGTGTATATGGTCTCTAGGAGTTGACAATGACTTGGTGGCACATAAAAAAACAATAAATGGAACAAATCTTTGCTAAGGTTTCCAAGAGCCAAGGGCATAAAGAAAATCCTAGATATCAAAGGCCATGACCTACAGTGTATTATAATTAACCCATTGACTACATGACTACGACCATAAATTAGGTTATTTACTACAAAGACAAGAATGAATTGTATGTCACTGCAGTTGATGTTACATCACAAGTCCTTAGCATGTTCACACTAATATTTTATCACATCAGTGCAGTCTGTTCCTGAAATCTTGGAACTGTAGGATCCTTCTAAATACCTTCCTATACAGCAGCCAAATAAATTAGGATACTGCACAGGCTACAGAAGAAATACACCAACCTCCTTGGCATGAAAATTCTGGAAGCTCTTGGAATTCCTCCACAGAGAAATGTTTAAGAGAGATATCTGGAAATTACATTCTGGCCCAGATTCAGCAGTATAAATATATAGTACGAAAGAGGTATGACATTTTACTACAACATTCTTTGTCTTATGGAAATTCAGGTTTCACCTGAGCAGTTGGATTTCACTTAAAGCCACAGGAAGTTAACCTAGAGCCATTAGATAATTAGAGTAAGGTAACAGGGCAACTATCCAACGTATAATGTGGACAGCAAATGTAAGCCAATTATGAGGTTTAAAGGGGACAGCACACCAGGATGACAGTGTTGTACTGTGCCACTGAATTTGTACCTCGGGTCTAACCTTATAAAAATACTTTCATCTGGCAGGAAAGAGAGATTGGACAGCACTATCCAGTGAGGTTTAGTTTAATGTTTTGGGGAAGTTTGTTACAAAATCTTGCCGTATATGACATGTACATTAATACTATTTTTCAGTAGTGGTATATTCTAAGCACTTACCACTGCTTAGCTTGCCCCACTCCTTAGCTACTAAGGGGATTATTTTTTTCCTAAATCTGAAAATTCATCAGAGTCAGCCCTGATGAAATTGCAGAGATGAGAGAGAAACAGCTCCTTACCACATTATAAGACAAACTTGATTCCACCATGTGTCCTCCTCCCATCTTCTTAAAGCTGTTAATATCAAAAGCAACACATCTTGTCAATCTGCCAGTTTTGCAGAGTTATCATGAAGAACAAGCAAGTGAATTTCATTTCCAGCAGTGAGAAAACCCCAATTAATTACCGAGAGCAAGAAGATGCAGCAAAAACATCCTAACAACGATCTTGACATCCACACACTTTGCACTTATTCTACATGCCTCGCTTGTATTGAGCTGCTTTGTTGTATTATATACAAAAGACCAACAGTGTAGTTCTGTAACAACTACAGAAGCAAAAGCTGGCATGGGTGATGAGGTTTCCTCTTAGCCATGTGGTGCTTGTGAATGCAAGTTGTATACTTTTCTTCTTTTTAAATCGAATCTGAACCTTGCTGGATGGCATAAGTGAGTTTGGCTCTCATTCTTTGTGCTTTCAGTTCCTTGAAAAGTCCCAGGGAATTTGAAATGTTTGTCATTAATTTAAAAGGACTTAGAGCAGCGACATGGGTTAATGGGTTCAGCAGGAAATAATGTAATGTCATTACAATACATCATCACAATTCCCAGTGTTCCTGTTCTGCTTCTTTACCACAGCTGCTGGTGGTATTGATGTAATCTTTCATGATTCACAAACTGTTTTTATAGCATGGAATTGAATTCTAAATCAGAACCCAAACAGCCATAGAAGGCACACTGGCATTTTTTAAACCTTGCCCAGACTGTCCATATACTTACAACTGAGTGACATTTTACATTAAAAACAGAGGGGGAAATGCAAGAGAAATATTGTAACATCCCAAAAGGTGACAATAAAATAGCAAAATCATCTAAAAGTATAACCATATAGATGTATTCTGTCAGGATATCCAAAACTAGCAACAATTCATTGCATTACATTTAATATGTCACAGTTCTTGAAAATTCCAAGTATTATACAGAGAAAACACTTGGGATGTCTTGCTGGTTTTATCTAGCTTCTTTCCTGTCTCTCAAAATTCTTCACATGTCTTGCTTTGAAATGTACTTGAAGTGGAAAATGATGACAACTTGGGTAGATGCAGTTGCCCTCTGTCCCATCCTTCTATTTTAACAGACATTCAGTGGCTTACTTTATTTTATCATGTCTTGCCTAAGGTGTCTGGTCCAGGTTCTTTTTTTTAGGCAAGGCACTGTTTTATCTACAGTTTCAGACAAAAGAAGGCTAAAGTTTAGAAGAAACAAGATAGGGAAAGCATGCATAATATGGCTTCTAAAGTTTTTCTAACTCTTGAATAACACAAATGCTCTTCAAATGCTACTTATCAGAAAAGGTCAATTGTCCAGACTCAGGAAGTAGAAAAATCAGCAATATTCCAAGTAGTTACCAAGTTGTTCTTTCACGTGGACTTTTTGGGACATCTTTTTATAGTGTGTGTGTGTTTGTGTGTGTGTGTGTGCGCGCGCACAACTCACTCCCAGCCACTGTCTATTTTACACTTGATTTTTCATTTACCAGCTTGTCCACACAGACAAAATGTGATCTTGTTCTATTAATTAGTCAGAGTTATCTGCTGATGGACAGACATATCCTGAGTTCATCATTTACAGAACTAGTTTCCAACATATTATTGAGTTGAACAACAACAACACATAAAGGGAAGAAGAAACAATATGTTTACTGCATCAAATTATATCAACATGGAAAAATATCTCCGTAGAGTCACCTTTTTAGATGTTGTAAGCTTTAAGGTAATTAATCAAATGGAGTGTTTTTTAAAATGCTATTACCATTATCCTCAAAATAATCTACATTCCACATTCACAACAGGATGCTTAATAGCAGTTTATCCCCCCTCTCTAATATGTCTCTCTGGTGTATGTACACCATGTGTGTGAGAAAATATGCAGGAATAGTTTAATATATATCTGAAACTTGGAATAGGATTAATTTACACTAACAAACCCATAGTCATAAGTGTATTTTAACTAGGATTTATTGTTTGATTATCAAGCCTAGTTTATTTGCAAAGAAAAAAAATCCTGGGTTTGAATATTATATAAGTACTTGTTAGTTGTTATTGGTTTTTAATCCAGAATTCATAATTAATAGTCATATTAAAGGTTTATATGTGAACATATTCCCATGTAGCATTCCTGTGCTTTACTGAACAATATCTTAACATTAAATACTGTATTTTTCTGAGTATAAGATGCACCTTTTTCCTCCCTAAAAGAGACTGAAAATTTGGGTGCGTCTTATACTCTGAATGTAGCTTTTATGAAGCTTTTTTTTCCAGCCCTAACGAGGTGCTAACAATCTTCCCAGCTCTTACCTTGCAGGCTTTTTCATTGTTACACTCTCCGAAGAATGTTTTCTAGCCCTAAGTCTTTGCAGGCTTTTTTTCATTGCTCTACTTGCTCCAAATAAGTTTCTTTCCAGCCGTAACGAGCTGCAAAGGTCTTCCCAGTTCTTACCAGCTTGCTGGCTCTTTCATTGTTACACTCTCCAAATAAGGTTTTTTTAAAGCCCTAACCAGGGGATAAAATAATGTGCTGAAGCTGACCAGGCTAAGGATGCTAGCCAGATTAATACCTGGTAGGGCAGATTTTTTCCTCCTATTTTCCTCCCCAAAAACTAAGGTGCATCTTATACTCCGAAAAATACAGTATATATATTTACCACTACTAATATTCATCTTGATTTCTTTTGTCCTTTTATTAAAATTCAAAGATATAGCGAAAACTTAACATCCTTGGGTAGGGGGAGCTATATTTGATTATTATAATTTAGACCATGATCCCATTTCAAATTGTAATTTCACATCATAGCATGGAGCTATTCTTTCACTTGTTAAAATCTCCAGCTATGAAGCTCAGTAATATCTCAGAAAAGTAAACCACCCTTGAGCAACAAGACAGTTGAGAATTAAGAAAATTAAATTGGGTGCCAATATCTTGACTGCATAGACATGTAACTGTAAGAGACCAGAAGCTGAAGAAATAAGACTCTCAGATATGTTCAGCTCAATGGCTGTAGAAATTAAGCAAAGCAATAACGAATCTTCTTGTTAGACAACATGGTGCCAGTAGAAAAATCAGAACTAGTAGGAAAATCTAGAATCAGGCTCTGATTCTAGAAAGGAAGAGATCTGTTCCGTAGAATAGAGAAACAAGAAATAAATTTCCACAAAGTTAGGGAAAAGTGTAAAAAGCTACAGAGCTTTGTTTACATACCCTGAGACATGCACACATGCATTCTGAGAAAAGAGAGAGGGAGATGTTTAGCTGGGAAGCATGACCGGGCAAAGGAGGAAAATGAAGAGTTAGTCTAGAACAGCGTTTCTCAATCTTTGCAATTTAAGACATGTGGACTTCAATTCCCAGAATTCCCCAGACACCATGGCAGAAAGAGGCTGTTTAAGGAAATAATGGAAATGAGAAACAAAGTTTTAAGTTAAGGGACAAGATAAAACCACTTAAGAAATAGAAGGGTGAAAGACAAGAAGTTTTCTTCCCTTCAGCACTTTGCCCAGAGGATAATCCATTCCCTGCAGCTAAGAAAGAGTAGGGTAGAGCTTAGGGAGTGAAAAGTGCTGAGGGGTGTCAGTTGACAGCTTAGCAAAAGTGGAAAGAGAGGGGCTATCAATTTTGTTAATGAAAACATCGCCCAGTAAATTAGCCAAGGCAGAATTGAGGCCAGAAGAGCTGAAAATGGAAATGGATCAGATTCAGGTGAGTCAGAGGGGGGAGGGATCTTATTCATAAGGCAGGATTAAGGACTCATGTCTAGGCAGTTAGATATTTTCCTTATCTGATTTCCAGTGGAAGGAAGGAATTGCTTTCTAGAGGAGTGATTCACAATCTTAACAACTTGAAGATGTGTGGACTTCAACTCTCAATTCCCTAACCATGTGAGGGATGTTGCAGATGAAGTTGGAGGTAGTATGGTGGACTACAGGGAAGTGGCAGTTTCCCAAGAAGGAGGGAGCACCTTTCAAGGAGGAGCATAAAACAAGAGGCAACACAGCACAGAGATGGATAGAAGACAAAGAAAGAGAGTTTGGACAGCCACCCCCTAGAAGCAGCCATGGTATATCTTTGGGGACAGTAGTAAAAGTTTAATCTGGCAATATTCTGTCTATTGGATGTAAACAAATGAACTGAAGTTTAGCTGGATAATTTTATGACTTCTTGGACTGGGCTTGAAAAGCCAGCATGCTAGGGAAATATTTGGTAACATACTTGTTTGATATACATTCTAAAGCAGGGGTCCCCAAACTTTTGGACCTCAGGACCACCAAGGTCATAATTTTAAATTCCGCGGACCACCAAATTCATAACTTTAAATCCCACAGACCCTAATTCATAATTGTAAGATTTCTCCACGAACCACCAAAATTTTCTTGTGGACCACCAGTGGTCCACAGACCACAGGTTGGTGACCTGTGTTCTAAAGGACTTGAAAATATCTTTGCTTGGGGAATCTCTAAAGAGGACCAGACCCATGAACTGAGAACCATCTACAGAAGCTGAACATAGCTAACTTTTACATTCTTATGGGCATTTTTGCTAGGAAATACGATGTTTGCAAGGAAATATTAAAAATAGATCTAATTTATGAAGCTGCCTTGAATTGACTGTTCTGAAATTAATAGCAAGCAATACTATTGCTTTTTATTGTGTTCTTACTTCTTTTGAAAAAGCACAGCATTTTGTGTATCTTGAATGTTCAAATCAAAATAAATGTGAAATAAACTTGAATGGCTTTTTAAACCTGAATGGAAATTTCAGATATCAGTAAAAAGGATTTCCTTAATACAGTGCCTGGAAAATGTGTATCTCTGATTTTTGTTTCCATTTTGGTTAACAAAATAATTATTAAAATAACCACAAAATATGATAAAATACCTTACAAACTATTAGGTGAAGACAGGCAACATAGTACAATTGTGATATCATCCAGAAATCATGGCCAAAGGAAATAATTGTGGAAATTGAACCATATCTGAAAGATGTCAAATTATTTGTTCCTGATCTCAGGGAACAGATGTTCAGGTTTAGCCCCTACGGTTACCAAGCAACATAAAGCTTTGCCTTCTCTTTTTGCCTGTTCAATAGATCAGCACATTCTGCCTGCTCCACTTCATTTCTCAACTTCTGTAGCTCAAGTCAGTATATTCTGTCCAGGATGTTTTAACTTATAATGACTTCCAAACTGCATTTAAGAAGATTCCAGTATCTCTAAGATGGAGCTTGGACCCTGACGAGGGTCTGTGTGTGTTATCCATATTAGAACATTGGAGAGGGTAATATTTGTGGTCATACCCCTGGAGTTTAGGAATGATATACAGAACGGTTGACTGGTTCATATTTCCACCATTTTTTAATTTTAATTCTTTATTTTTGCTTTGTGTGGAGAAGAATATGAGTTGAGAAGAGATTATAAAGCAAGCCAATTTATCAGAATATGCTTGGAATTTGGGGAGGAAAAAATAGTTCTCCAACAATGCCTCAGATCTAGATTATTGTTTAATTTTAAGTATGTTGGTCCAGCATTGCATCCAGCAGCATTTGCAGGAAACCATGTTATCTTGAGACATGGGACTTTCCTACTTTCCCCCACTGTTGATAAACGCAGAATTCTTTATATGCTACAAGGATTGCCAGCTGTCTTTTTATTAAAGGATTCCTAGCTCTTTCAAACAAGATCTGTAGAATTCAGGGCTAAAAGGGTTTTGTGTTCCATCTGGAACCAATTTAGAAACCATCATATTCTATTTATTTCAACTTCTTTTGATTAAAGCAATTACTTTAAACTTCAAAGGCAGAGGCTTTATCTTTAACAAAGGCGAATATGACTGCATCATAAAGACCTGTTCTTCCATTTTTTTTATTTGCACAATCTGCTATATGAATCAGCCATAAGTCTAACCTTTCTATTGTGCCAAATTAATAGCAAGCGATCCATTTTTTAAAATTATTATTATGTTCTTACTTTTTTTGAAAAAGTCCACACGTTTGGATTTGGAAAGAAATTGCAACTATTATGGAAACTTTCTGTAAATGTGATACCCAAGTATTGAATTGTTGTCATGAAACCCTCTCAATTATTATTTTTAATTAACATTGAACTAATAATATTTAATTGTCCTCCTCAGAATTAGGCTCACTAAGGTTAAATATAAATAAAAATGATGGAAGATGCAGTATAAATCTATAGAATTTATTTTATTTTTAGAGCTACATATCAGGAAGAAATTTCGTCAGAATGTATTTTCAAGCTGATTATTGTTTTTGTTTTAATTTTGCTTGTTGAAATATTGGCTATTCCACCTTAGTGCCACCAGCGACTTGAATAAATGACCTCTTTGACCACCTTAATTTAGGCCATTGATCAAAATGTTGAACATCCTAAATAAATTCTTTCACTTTTGGTTTAACACATTTTCCCTTTCCTCCTCCTACCATATTTTTTCCTATGTGTGTGTATTTATGTGTGTTGGTTACATTAAACTTTATAATTATTATCTAGAATCTACCATTTGAGGTACAAAAATAAAATAAAATGAATGTGGGTTTTAAGCTTTGTTTAAGCAGATGGCAGACTTATGTCATTCCAATGACATTCATTGTGCAAGGTGATTTTAAATTATGGCAGTCTCTGGAAATTACATAGTTACGCTATTTAATCATTTGATTATTATTTGTTTAGAGTTACAGGGAATAGTCCATACTGAGTTATAATGACATAACATTTTAGTTTTTTCATGTGCACGAGAGTATTAGAATCATTAGGAATCATAAATGTTTACAGGTGATTTTTTTTGTTAAAAAAATCCTTTCCTACAGGAAAGGAAGCTGTGGATGCAGGAAAGGAAACCAGCATAGATGGATCAGACAGATGGGGCCCAGCAGAAATCCCTTTGAGCCATGATACTTTTGAATGTTTAAGGAAGCTTATTTCTTTTCTGAAACCATTCTTCGAAACTTTACAGATGAGCATAGATATTTTGCCCCAACTGTTGTATAGAACCCAAAACATGACATAATAATTATATGACAAGTATTTCTTCAAAGGTCTGTATCCGTAATTATAAATTACGTAATTATAAATTAAAACCAAAAAGATGATGCTGAAATGCAACATGTTGTTGTTTTTGTTTTTCCCTTCCTTTTCCCAATTTACATATTATTCCATTCTAAATTTCTAAAGATTATGAACAGTGGACCATATTAAAATTAAATATTAAAGGCGAAAATCAATTAATGTAGTAACGATCAATCAATCTGATGCAACACTGATCATACTCATTATCACATGCCTTGATTTTGTGACTCTTGTTATGACAGCCCAGTGAAGGATACAATGTTTATGACTATACAATACCTAATGTCTGTTCATAATAACATCCTCAAGAAGGACTATTGGATTTTTACAGTGAAAACAGCATAAAGATTTGTGGCCGTCTTAAAGTTTAACACCTTTATTATGGCATAAATTTTTAAAATGGCATTATGCAATGAAGCAGTCTAGAGTTTTCAAAAGCAGTTGCCATTACTAAATCAAAGCATATAGATTAGGATTCAAGACAGCACAAGACTTTTTGATCTGTTCACAGTGCTGTTAATTGAGACAATCAGTCTAAACTAAAACCAGGAGTTCACTCAGTACAACAGAAATGGGGATGTTAAGTTTTCTGAAATGATTTCCCTCAAATTACAGAGTAATATTCTGGGTGAGGATGATGGTATTACTGCTACCATCCTCATGAACTTGGATCTCTATTGCATTTTTTCCTATATAATTAGTCACAATGAATGGACCTTTTTGGATGGAAACAAACCTACTGCTTAATGAATATCTTGGTAAAGGCAGAATACTAATCAGTGCAGCAGAAGATATGCAAGCCTGCATGTATATAACATATCATCCGGGGTGGGTGGGTGTTCCACGCATTGCACCCTACTGGTGCGATGTGCGCGCAGCCTGATGCTGCGGGTGGGGGGGCGTGTCCCTGCATGCGCTTTGGTTTCTGCGCATGCGCAGAAGCTGAAATGTCACGTGGGGACGCTTGCCCGAATGAGATTTCGGCTCATTTTTGCTTCCGCGCATGCCGAAATCTCACCCGCGTGCATTGTCTCGCGAGACGACGTGCGTGGGTGAGATTCCGGTGATTTTTTTTGCTTCCGCGCATGTGCAGAAGCAAAAATGAGCCAAAATCTCATTTGGGCAAGCATCCCCGCGCAAGATTTCGGCTTCTGCGCATGTGCAGAAACCAATTTTTTTAAAAATGGCGACCGTCCGCAGCAGCCTGGTGGCAATGGCACTGGAGCCGTTGCCCAATTTTGCGTCGCTACCGGGGTGGCAGAGTGCCCTGCACCAGTAGCAACCCGACTCTGATATCACCAATGAGTAGAAAGCGCTGTCTTGTCACCAATGGATCAATCTAATAAGATTTTTTATAGGGTTAGGTTTACAAGACAAGGATATCCAATATCTCCTTTATTATTCATATTAGCTTTGGAAGTCTTGCTTAGAAAGATCAGATGAGATCCAGAAATAAAAGGTTTGGAAATGAAAAGAAAAGAAAAGTACAAAGTACAAGCATTTGCAGACGACTTAGTATTTATTCTGGAGGAACACCTAGAAACGGGACCCAAACTAATAAAAAGAATAGAAGAGTTTGGTGAGGTGGCAGGACTAAAAATAAACAAGACTAAGATGTTGACAAAGAATCTCACAAACAAACAGAAAAATGAGCTGATGGAAAAGATAAACACGCAGATAACTAAAAAAGTTAAATATTTGAGAATCTGATTAATAGCAAGATGTACAACCATTGAAGAAGACAACTACATTAAATTAATGCAACAAATAAAGACAGACTTGGAAAAATGGAGAAATCTGCAGTTGTAGTTGGAAGGATAGCCACAACAAAAATGAATATTCTACTGAAATTGCTATTTTTATTTCAAGCAATTCCGATAAAACTAGGAAAAAGGTTTTTTGAGGAGTTAAACAAATTGATCTTAAAGTTTGTCTGGCAAGGCAAAAAAACCAAGAATCAAACTAAAAATGCTACAAGACACCAAAAGTTGCGGGGGCGGGGTTGGACTACCAGACTGGGAGCTATACTACTAGGCCTCAGCACTCACATGGGTGAAAGAGTGGATAAATTTGAAGAACAAAAGAATTTTGACTCTAGAAGGACACAACTTACAATTGGTGTGGCATGCATTTACATGATATGGGAAAAGTAAAATACATAGATATTTCCAAAGGTACCACATCAGGAATGCTCTGCTTTCAGTATGGGAAAAAATCAAACATAAAAATTACATGAAAATACCGGTCTGGCTATCCAAAATGGAAGTGCTAATACATCCAAATACTCTTGAACTGGAAAAAATAGTAAGGTATAAAGATATCCTAAACAAACAAGGGGACTTAAAATAAAGACAGGAACTAAAAAATCAAGGAATTAATTTGGACTGGTGGCCATATATCCAAATACAAATGAGGTACAAGAAAGATGTAGAAATATATGGATTCTACAAAGAACCCCTAGAATTAGATCAGATATTTCTGGGGACAGATGATAAATTAATAAATAAAATATATAGCTATTTATTGAATTTTGAAATGGAAGAAGAGTATGTAAAAGAAACTATGATTGTATGGGCTAAAAAGTTTGGATTGGCAACAACTATGGGAAAGAAACTACAAACTAATGATGTCAACAGCATATAAAGAAAACCTTTACAAAATGTTCTACAGATGGCATTTGCCACCAGCAAGAATGGCAAAGATGTTCCAAAACATATCGCCGGAGTGCTGGAAATTTAAACAGATACCGGGTTCCTATTACCATATGTGGTGGACCCGTCAAATGGCGAAAAAATATTGGTTAAAGAAAAAAAGGTGGTTAGAAGAAATGACAACACAACAAATAGATCTAAAACCAGAATTGTTCTTACTTGGTATATTACCAGAAAAATACAATAAAAGAATTACATATTCACTGTAATATTACATGTGATAACAGCAGCGAGAATTATATATGCACAAAATTGGAAAAATGAAAATGCACCCATAGATGAAAATGTAATAAAGAAAATATTAGACTGTGACGAACTGCACTAAAACTGCACTAGAACTGCAGAAAAAACAATTACTACCAACCTGCCTTCCATTGAGGACCTGTATACTGCACGAGTCAAAAAGAGGG
>JANHGD010002255.1:55175-65655 GCA_027560375.1 Imantodes cenchoa
CTGAACTGCTCAAAATGTCCGCTACCGGTTCTCTGAACTTCCTCAAAATTTCCACAACCGGTTCTCCAGAACCTGTTAGAACCTGCTGGATTTCACCCCTGATAGGGATTGAATGCAAGATTATTCATGTTTCCCCCCTCCGTAAAAATCTAAGATAAAGGTAATCAGTGAAAAAAAATATTACTGGTCATTCTGTCTAGAGTTGTACAGTTTGAGCAAATGTTATGAAGAAGAAGGAGGAGGAGGTGGTATAAGGGATTGTACCCTATTGAAAGGAAATGGGAATAGGATGTTTTTGATCTGCCTCAGTTCCTCTTTTGATTTCCAGTCTTGTAAATGCAACTCTGGTTAATGAGCATTGTTATTTCTCCCTACCCCTTCCTCCACCCCATTTAAAGTTGTTTCCTGTAGTCAGAAATGTGCCTTTTCAAATTATCAGTTTATCATTGCATTTGTATTTTACTTTTTATGTTTGCAGATATATTCATAATGGAAATGTATTTTCATAGCGTAGCTAATGTGTATTTATCCTGCTTGTTCTCCTTTGGGCTCATTATTTGTTGATGAGATTTTCTTTCTTTGTTGCTTGCATGTTTGGCTTCTTGCAAAGAGCCATTTCTAAAAATAAACATGTATTCCTTCTGTGCTGAAAGTAAATGCTTCCAAGGCAGATCCTAGGAGGTGCTCAGCCTTTGTTCAGCTGAATGCCAGGATTGTTACTTGAAAGGGCCATTCTGATAATGTACTTAGGTACACAAAGAACAAATCGTGTTCACCACTGATCAAGGTATTGTAATTACAAAAAAAAATTGTGGTGATAGTTTCATTTGTTTAGAAACAGTTAGAGTAAGATAGAACAATTAAAAGGGCGGCAGCAACAAAGAATAAAGCTAATTAGTTCAAACTTATTTTTGAAGCATTTCAACATGATTTTTATAGCATATTCAACATGGTTTAAATTATTACTTCTCATTCATTTCAGAAAATTGCCTCCTGGTTTCCCCTAAATCTTGGAACAACATTTTTATGTTGGAAAGAATATTGAAAAAGAAAATCCTGTCATAATAATATGGAAATTGGGAATATCTTTAGTACCTGCTCTTTCATTCACTTTATGTCCCCCTTGGATGTACGGACGCGACTTCCTCAAAGAAGCTTTTGATTCATGTAATCCAATAATGAGTCCCACTTACCTTTGCTACCAGTTTGGAGATGTGCATGCACAGATCGTACGTGATGACAACCGGACGGGTGGACGGAGCCTCCTGCTGCCGCTACTGGTTCGCCTGAACCAGGGTGAACCGGTAGCAACCCACCACTGATGTAATCCTAATGGTATATTGATAATTGTGTTCCAGTTGCTCATGCATATATAGATACTCACTTTTACATTAATATAGTATTCCAGGATTGAAATGATACTGAACAATTCTGTTTTTTTAATCCACAGATACAGTTGTTAATATTACCATCAACATAGTCGGAATAAGTGAGTATTATGATGCCTTTAGCATATTATAAAATGACTTTTCACTTACCATTTTGAGTATATATGTATCTGACCTTCACATACAGCATAATAGGAATAATATAATTGTGGATGCCTAGACAAGTATCTGCATTCTTGGCAGGATTTTGTTAATGCTGTGGTATTTCCTCCTTTGTAGAGCTGAGAGAGACTGACTGGCCCAAGGTCAGCCAGCTGACTTCATGTCCAAGGTAGGACTACAACCTACAGTCTCCTGGTTTCTATGGTAGTCTGATGCTTTATGCATTATACCAGATTGGTTCTTGACAGTCATTAGATGGCAGCAAAAGCACAGCCAAACATGTAGTTTGTTTTTTTCTATGTTTTTTTTAATTATATGACTGCCCATCTAGTAGCCAAATTCTATGCTACCAAAAACAGTAAAAACACAACAAAAAATGATGCAAAGAACAAGAAACTGTTCAGGGACCCTATCCAATTACATCCACTGAGTTCCTACTGCTATCTACTGGTTGTGAACATTATTGCATTCCAGATATAAAAGCTCTGTTTTTCTTTTCTTTTTTATTTACTGATTTTTCAATATACAAATCAATAAACTTTTTTAACAGTACTGTGTCTCATATATGTGTGTGTGTGTGTGTGTGTGTGTGTGTGTGTGTGTGTGTGTATCAATCATACAGTTATTTACATTTATTTCTATACATCTTCATTTCTCTGCTCTAACCAGTTATACCAGCTATTCCACACCTCGTAAAATTCTGTTTCCTTTCATCTCCAGAGTGAGCCTATACATCTCTACACATTCAAGTATTTTATGTATAATCCTTTCATCACTTGATAGATTTTCAAGTTTCCATGAGCTTTGTTTTTCTAATATAGTTTGATACTGTATATTTTTGCTTGGCTGCAGTACTCTCTTTATGTGTAGAACCTGATAAAGGTTCTATTTAAACAGGGTTTCCCAGTCTGTGTGTTATATTTGGGGAGGTGCAAACATTCTTGGGGAAAGAGCCTTTTAATTTTACATTTTTCAATACAATGAATTTTACATTTTACAATACAATGAACTTTGGGGGAAAATGCATTTTTCCCCAAAGTTCATTGTATTGCTTACATTTGTGGTCATTTTGGAGTTTGGATTTTTAGGAGAGGCATGCACACATTAAGATTATACAGAAGGGAAGTGTGATGGAAAACAGTTTAGAACCCTCACTTTAAAGGATACAGCCAGAGTTGGTCCAATCAATAACTTTCATATCAACTGGGTACTCAAAATGCAAATACTATGAGACCCTGTAACTCAAGAAAAAAATAAATAAATCCTGAACTAACTATACCAGTTCAAGTCTCAATGCAGTCTGTAGTAATCTTTGAGACTTGGACAGATTTTATAATGAACCCAATTCCCCAAATGCTTTCTTTTGTGGTACAAAATAGAGGAGAGCTCTCCTGATTGGGTCAATGTCAATTCACCACAGTCAATTCACCACAGCCAACTTGCCATAGCCAACTTGACACAGGAGAACTCATCATGGCCAACTCGCTGTGGGACAAGAGTTACACTAATATCAAAGAAATGGTGGAACAGAATAATTAAAGAATGGATGTAAAAGGGGGGACAAAATGAAATGTGAATATTAATTAATATTTTTCAATTTATTTTAAATAATTAAATTGAATTGTTAAATTGTCCTGCAATGAGTTGGTCAAAGCAAGTTGTCTGTGGCGAGTTGTCCCATTCCACTCTTAGTGACCTATTTCCCATCTCTATTCAGTTGCCACTATGCATATAAAAACATAAAGCTCAAATAACCAAGTGCCATTCCCTTTGGGATATCAATGTTAATTATCCACAGCGTTACTTTCAGTGGCTCTGGAAACTTTTGTGCCTTTTCATACAGAAAAATGCTTCCCAAACTTTTTTCCTCATTACCTAAAAATGCTTAAAGGAAAGTCCTTTTTGCCCAATGCAGGTAAAACACTTTAAGTCAATTAAAATGTTCCTTTTGTGATTGGGTAATGGATTCATGTCTCATTATCCAAAAAACAAACCACTTTTTCCCAGTTTGGGGTAATTTACCCAGGTCCACAATGCGCTAATATAGATATTGAAAAAGTATAAATTGGATTTCTGTTCCTGTCTTTCTCTCTCTTGCTGCTCTTGGCTTGTTTTGCTACCTGTTTTTGATGTCTGCCAATATTTAATGAATGAATTTCAAACTATATTTTGGTAGCTGGACTGAGTGGTGCGTATGCTTGTTTTGATATAGGGAAAGACTGGGTATGTACTGGGTGCAAGTTAAACTGAATATTATTCATGGTAATTTTCCAACAGTTTATAGCATGTTCCTCATTCATATTCATATAAAAAGCAAATAATAAAAAAGGAACAATCCAATACCATAGCAACAGTTCTTTGTCTTTTCATTTGCCTACAGCCAAATGAAGAAGCACTACTGGAGACTCAAGCAAGCTTCTCTTAGAATTGAGACAAAGAATCTTCTTTAATGAGATGTTCAGAGCAGCCAAGATGGGAAGAAGGAATTACATCAAAGAGCAATATTTATTTTATATTCACGACACCCATTTTGTATATCAAACACCATTTATTCTTATAATGAATACTGAGAGATAATTCTGAAGTGAGATGGCAAATATGTAAATTCTTATTTAGGAGAAGGAGAAACCTTCCAATAATTTATCTAGGGCAGGATTTCCCAACAGCAGTATCAAGAACATCACATCTCAAGAAATCCCTATAGGAAAAGTCCTTTGTGAAGTCTTCCCCTGGGATTGAAGTGTGGCAACAAGCCCTGAGGGTTGGAGTTGTTGGAAAACTGGTTATATGATGAAAGACAGTATTGTTATGCCTACTTTCTCCCTCCCCCTCCCACAATCCTGGTTAATTCATAACTAGGTGCAAAAATCTCTCACACACTGACACAACCCTAGTTCATTCATAACCCCATAAATGTAAAAATTTCACATTTCACTCATTAGAATGAGCATTTAAAAAAACACCACCACCATCACTCAGGACACAACAGTTCTTGGCCAGGCACCAAGAGTCATCTGAAAACTTGGCCCCACATCTCTAGATTCATTATGCATCTATTACAAATTCATACACAAAAACTTTTAAGACCTATAGATAACTGAATAGTTGACCTGCTAGGTTCATCATACATCTGACAATGTGAGTTGTTCTCAATATTCTGCTATTAAGTAGAATAAAGTGGCATAACTATGAATGGAACGTTTTTTTGTTCCCAAATGAAAAACAGCTAGCAGTTTCTTTCACTCACCCAAACTTTCCAAACCGTCATTGGGCTCTTGCTGTTTTAGTGTTTGCCATCTTAACATTTTTTTAACAAAAGCACAAAATTTGCTCTGTTCAAAATGTGCGAGAATTTTATTCTAGATCAGTGTTGGCAAACCTTTTTTGCCAACACAGAGCATCCAGTGTGCATGCGCGCACAGGGAAGATGATCTTCTGGTTTCTGGCATGTGCATGCGCACACGAAGACCAGCTGGCTGGTGCACATGTTCATGCCAAAAACCAGAAGATCATCTTCCTGGTGTGTGCATGAGCACTGGGTGGCTGCTCTTCTGGTTTATGCATGCGTGAAGACCAGCTGGCCGGGGTGCCAGAACCGGAAGAGCAACGGGCGATGGCTCCCATGCCTGGAGAGATGGCTCTGCATGCTACTTCCAGCACGTGTGCCATAGGTTCACCATCACAGGTCTAGATGGTGCATAGTTAGCATCAGCAACTTTTAATTATTGAATGCATTTAACAGTTTATTTGCCTTATATGACAAACTAGTGGGAGGTATTGTTTGTAGGTGTCCATTGAATCATAATAATGATTTTTTTTTAAAAAATCAGATCGGATTAGAACAATTTTCTCCTGTAGTTTGTCTGTAATTCAACAAATAAATTAATTGATGCCTACAACTTGTGATTATGTATTCCATCTTAACAAGAATCATTCCTGAAAATGAGTAAATAATGGCATGCTTCCTATAGACTTCAGTGCATTGTATGAGCAACTGACAAGGTGATAAAATGTATTAGCTTAAGAACAAAAAAAAAACCCCATTATCTTCATATATTTTCAATTTTCAGTTTATTATCTCCATATGCTTGGTGAGTGGAATAATCAGTTTCATTAGGAACCTTTGAAATGCGGTGTGTGGAGCAGCCAAATTAGGTGGCATCATCCTGAAAGTGCAGTCAAGGCCAAAACGGAGATCATCAAGTCCATCCATTTTAATCAGCAATACACCAGGGCGGCACAGTTTGAGCTCAGCTGTTAAACTGTTAATTAACTCACTGCTGAGGAAGAGGCAATCAGTTTGAGAAAACACAGGCTTCTGTCAATTGACTCACTCTAAAAATTCATGCCCTACTTACTCTGCCGCTGAAGAGAACTGTTGTTTGCTGTTGTGTTACCTCAGCAGGAACTGCTGTTTAGCTGCTCACTTTCTTTTTAGCTGGGGCACTGCAAGCCCATAACATTATAGCAGCACATTGCTGGCTCATATTTAAGTGATAGCCCACTAGGACTCCAATATACCTCTTAGAGTCACCACTATTGAGCAAGGTACCACATATACTGTACCTCCACATTTTGTTTTTCTTGCCTAAACTTAAAACCTTACTTTTTTCACCATTGAATTTCATTTTGTTAGATAACGCCCAATGCTCAAGTCTGTCAAGATCCTTCTGTATCTTAAGTCTATCTTCCAGAGTGTTAGCTATTCCTTCTAGCTTGGTGTTGTCTGCAAATTTGATGAGTTCCCCATCTATCCCTCATCCAAATCATTGATGAATATGTTGAAGAGTATTGTGCTGCAGCTGCCAAAAAAGCCAACACAGTTCTAGGCTGCATAAACAGAAGGATAGAATCAAAATCATGTGAAGTGTTAATAACACTTAATGTTATAATGCCTTGGTAAGGCCACACTTGGAATACTGCATTCAATTTTGATTGCCATGATGTAAAAAAGATGTTGAGACTCTAGAAAGAGTGCAGAGAAGGGCAACAAAGATTATTAGGGGATTGGGGATAAAACATATCCTAAAACATAAAACGGTTGCTGGAACTGAATATGTCTAGTCTTATGAAAAGAAGGACTAGGGGTGACATGATAGCAGTGTTCCCATATCTCAGGGGTTGCCACAAAGAAGAGGGAGTCAAACTATTCTCCAAAGGACTTGAGGGTAGAAGAAGCAGCAATGGGTGAAAACTAATCAAGGAGAGAAGCAACTTAGAACTAAGGAGAAATTTCCTGACAATTAGAACAATTAATCAGTGTAACAACCTGTCTCCAGAAGTTGTGAACGCTCCAACACTGGAAGTTTTTAAGAAGAGATTGGACAACCTTTATTCTAAAATGGTATAGAGTTTCCTGCCTGAGCAGGGGGTTGAACTAGAAACTTTCCAGGTCTCTTCCACTGTTATTCTGTTCTGTTGTGTGCAGTAGAACACAACAACAACAATAACATTCTATTTCAATTATCCTTGCAATTATCCCTAGAAATTTCCCTTGGAAAAAAGAGGTCTGCCAATGAGGTTTCAGTGAAATCATGTCTAATAACAGTAGCAGGGGAGGGGGAGATGGAGAAAACAACCTGATAAATTGATAGCACTCAATAGGAAAAAGGAATTTTGGAACACAGACAATTTAGTTACAGAAATTTATACTTGTATCTTTGTGTCTTCAAGTCACCATTGACTCTTGGTAACAACCTGGGCAACAACAGCTAGTACTTGCTGTTTTCTTGGCAAGATTTTTGGAAGTGATTTGCTGTTGCCTGTTTCTGGGGCTGAGAGAGAATGACTGGCCCAGTTGGCTTTGTGCCTAAGGCAGGACTAGAACTCTTGGTCTCCCAACTTCTAGGATGTGCCTTACTACTACAACAAAATGGCTCTCAAAAAAATCCTTTACCCATTCCCATATTCAGATAAATTGTTCGGTCCCTCCTTCATTCCTCTAACCATTTAACCATAGGTATCTTTATGTGTTTATATATTTGTGTCTATACATACACACACTCACACACACAATATTATCTGATTTAAGAAGGAATATTTATAATTAAATTTTACTCATTCTGAAATTGGCTGTTTGGTTTCAATAAATGAAGCAAATTTGTGAGGAGAAAAGAGGTCACAGAATGAGCATAATTTTTCCTTCATAAAGCCCCATGAAAAATACTTGGAAGTGTGGAATTTCAGCTAGCTGCTCTTTTCACAGATGTTTCCTTCTTTGTAATTCACTGGGAGTCTGTATTTTTAGTAGGCAACAGTGGAATCTCTAATGAAAAATAATTACTTTTACTGATCTGTTTTTATCCAAGGGGTGCAATGCTGGGGCATACGATAGTAAAAAAATAGGCAGTGCTTGAATCAGCTTCTTAAAATATAAAGATATAGTGTGCCATTCACAAATCCTATATTTCAGTCTGAGATTTACTTATCCATCCATTCATCCACCAATCCATCCATCTTTCTTTCTATTCTATAAAATGTCCAACCCGAAGATATCACATCTGAAACCAGACCTAAAGAATTAAAAGAAAAACATTCTGCAATGAGGTGGAAAAAAGTCAACTAAGAACATGACAATATCTGAAAAGGAGCTAATGATAATTTTATTAAAGCTAGCAGATTATAGTATTATTGGATGGTGTTCAGAGAAAATGCACAGACCAAATTCTTACCTAGGGATAGAGAAACTGAAGATAAGAATGTACATACATTTGATGATTAACAAGGTATTGTTTTAAATTGGTTATTTACAAAAAGGGATACAGAGCAATCTCAATGCTCTTTTGTACAGAAAGAGAATATTTTATAATTCAGGATATTTAGCTTTTAAGAATTGTGAATGACAGTTAAACCTATCATTACATTTAACCTTCTAAATTGAGTAGGGTGAGCTGTAAACAGAGTCATTACCAATGTCTTTAAGAATGTTGCTATTAATGGAAACACAGTTTGTAAATCAAAAGCCGCTTGTTGATGTAACGGAAGTTACCAACTCCAGAAGCATATGTGTCATGAAAGAATCATTGTGGTATGTAGATATGGAAGATGGCTTAGCAATTAAGACTATTATGCTATTGATTTTTACAATAAATGGGAAACAAAGGAAGATATTCAGGAGAGCCTTAATGGTTTAAGTTCAGTATATAGAACAATAAAATTTCCTTCCAAACATACTAATGCTTTTGGAAGAATTGAAGTCTTAGAAATTAACAAGTGTTCATTATGTAGACAAATCAGTGAAACGATCCAAGATCCAAGTTGAGAGAGAAACAGTTGTGTACAGTCTTTTATTTCTTGAATTATTGGATCAATTTGGCAACATTTACTTATCCATAACTTTAATACTTGCATTAAAGAGAAGGAGAATATCAAAACCACATTCTGTATTTTTGTTGTTTGAATTTTGTAGCTATTTTAGCATGGAATGTTTAACACTGTATAGTGAATAACTCTGAGCTCTGTGGTAAAGCCAATCAGTAGTGGCATATCATCCTGAGTTCACTGGAATCAAAGCATGAATTTTAGTTTATTTATTTATTTATTTTTATTTGTCAACAAGTGCAAGGAAACAGGACACATGAAAAAATGGCACAAATAAATGGATATAAAGAAACAAAACATAGCCATAAACACATAAAATGAGTACATACAAATGGGTACAGTAGAATAAGGACGGTAGGCATGCTGGTGCACTTATGCACGCCCCCTTAAGTTCTAGCTTGTATATCAAGTACTAAACAAAAGATGAATACTGACAAGTTTATTTGTTTATTTATTTATTTGTCAATAAATGCAAGGAACGGGACACATGAAAAAATGGCACAAATAAGTGGATATAAAGAAGCAAAACATAGCCATAAGCACATAAAATGAGTACCTACAAATGGGGACAGTAGGACAGGGACGGTAGGCACGCTGATGCGCTTATGCACACCCCCTTAAGTTCTTACTTGTGTGTCAAGTACTAAACAAATGATGAGTACCAGGACAAAATTTTCACGCCAAATTGTGTTGAGTACCAAATTCGATGAGTTTCAAAGCAGTTGAGTACCAAGGTATCACTACTTTGGGGGGAAGGGGGTTTCTGTTGTAGATTCGAATGGTCACTGAGTAACCTGTTGTAACTTAAGGACTATTTGTATGCTGTTAAATAAACGAGGAGGAGACGTCCTGATCCATAGCTTATGTGTTGCAGGTACCAGGCTCTCTACCAGTACCGACCTCAGAATGAAGATGAGTTGGAACTTCAGGAAGGTGACCGGATAGATGTTATGCAACAGTGTGACGATGGCTGGTTTGTGGGTAGGTCTAGATTTGTGGAGACGGGCACTTCAAAGCAGGGTGGTGTCAGGTTTTAGTAACTTGCAATTTCTTCCACACCTTGAGTTGCCTTTGGAGTCAGAGGCTGCCCTCCCAAAGGAGTGGGCAAAACTGGCATAAAATCTACATCTGATTTACATTCCAGTTTGATTGAACTTAGACATAATGCATATGGTTATCTTCCAGCAATGTGCTTCTTCATAGTAAGACTTTAGTAACATCTGAGGATTTCTAGGGCTGTATCCAAGGCTTTTGAGGTCTACACAGATCCTTTAGCTTCAAGTGAGACACCACTGCCTTATTTAACAGAAAAAGTTGGAAGGAACCTGGGAGGTCTTCTAGTCCAACCCCTTGCTCCAGGAGGAAACCCTATACCCATGATGGCGAACCTATGGCACGCTTGCCACACGTCCCACACGGAGCCATGTGGAGGACATGTGAGACGTTGCCTTATGTCAGCTCCAGCGTGCATGCACGCACGGGCCAGCTGATTTTCGGCCTTGCGGAAGGCCATTTCACCCTCCAAACGCTTCAGGGAAGCTTCCCTGAACCCTCCGGAGTGCAAAAAACAGCACAACGGCAAACCGGAAGTGCGATTTTCCGAACTTCCG
>JANHGD010002258.1:5127-16031 GCA_027560375.1 Imantodes cenchoa
TCAAAGGGATTTTTGCAGAGAACATCACACAGAGGGGAAAATGAATAAGAATGGTCAACCAGTGGCAAATAGTAATATCTTTTTGGAATGGGCGGCATATAAATCCCAATAAATAAATAAATAAATAAATAAATAAATAAATAAATAAATAAATCTATGGCAGTACTGTCATTGTTAATCAAATAGTATTAAGATTAATTTATATCAATAACATATTTCAATTTGGATTAGATTTTAGATGGCACTGGTAAACGTTTTTATTTTTCTTGGATTTTCTCACTTTCCTAGTTTGCTTTTGAGTGAAAAAAGAAGAAGTACAAACAAAAGATCTATGTAATGATTGTCTAGTCTAATTTGACCCCAAATCAAATATTAAAATATGCTTGGATTGTGACTGTTGTCATCATCAGTTTAAGAATTTCAATACTAAATCCAATATTAGAGATGCAATAGTTTGCTATCCAGTCTGGCAGTTCAGCAGTCCTGCTCTCAGAAATAACTGACACACAGCCTTGGAGATTACATGTTGTTTTTTTCCTTGAAATTAAGGTCAGGATTCACATTAAGGTTAAGCCCCGCTCTTTCAGAAAAAAAAATGTGATGGGATCTTTACTTCCACATGAACAGCCACCAGAGGAAGGTGGAAAGGACCTCCATGTAGCATTTTTGCTGAAGACAGCATGCAATTATTAATAATGTACAGGATGAGAAAGCAGACTTTTTGTGAGTGAGACCCAGAGCAACAGAGGCAGCAGGTTCTTTGAAATGTAAAGGCATAGATGTGAGCAACATTCTCAAAAGCCTGGCAAAAGATGGTATATACCTGCACCCACATGAAAGTCACTCTCAGCTTTGATGTCCCATATGTTTTTCTCCAACCGTGTTCAACCAGGATCAGCTCATGCTCTTAAGGGACTTTATTTTATTTTATTTATTTAGGTTGTCAAACATATACAAGATAACAGGTATAAGTAGGAACATGGGCATGAACATAGGAAATGAATACAAATAAATGGGGACAGTAGGACAGGGGCAGTAGGCATGCCGGTGCACTTATGCACGCCCCCTTTACGGGCCTCCTAGGAATGGGGTGAGGTCCACAGTAGATAGTTTAAGGTTAAAGCTATGGGGGTTTGAGGATGTCACAACAGAGTCAGGTAGTACATTCCAGGCATTGACCACTCTGTTGCTGAGGTGTATTTTCTGCAATCGAGTTTGGAGCGGTTTACCTTGAGTTTGTATCTATAGTTTGCCCATATATTATTGCGGTTAAAGCTGAAGTAGTCATTGGCAGGTGGGACATTATAGCAGACAATGTTGTGTACTACGCTTAGGTCAGACTGTAAGCAGGGTAGTTCTAGATTTTCCAAGCTCAAAATTTCAAGCCTGGTGGCATAAGGTATTCTATTGTGAGCAGAAAAGCGGAGTATTCTTCTTGTGAAATACTTCTGGACTGGCTCAATTGTATTAATGTCTGATATATAGTGTGGATTCCAGGCAGACAACCTGTATTCAAGAATTGGTCTGGCAAAGGTTTTGTATGCCCTGATTAGCAGTGCAATGTTATTGGAGAAGAAGCTTCGAAAAATTAGGTTTACAACTCTTAATGCCTTTTTGGCAATTCTGTTATAGTGAGCTCTGGTTTAGATCTTTTGAGATGAGTACTTGATAGAGTGAGTGTCATCTACAAGTTTGTATCCACCCAACTTGTATTTGGTGTTCTAATTTTTGTTGCCAATGTGTAAGACAGAGCATTTGTTGGTTGAGATTTGGAGTTGCCATTTGTTCGACCATTCTGACACATAGTTAAGTTCGCTTTGTAGGGCAGCAATATTGTCGGTGGTGTTGAATAATTTTACGTCATCAGTGAAGAGGATGCAGTTGCTTATAATATGATTGCAAAGATTTACAAAACAAACAAAAAAAGGATTTACAAGCAATGCTCAATCAAGTTACCACGAGGGGCTATCTACCTATTATCCATATCTACTCCTGGATCATACAATATTTTTATGGCCATGTGAATGTCTTGTTATTTCTTTTAAAAAAAGTTTTGTCTATTTTTGGATTTTGACCTTTGGTTCATTGGCTAAATAGACTTCTATCCTCTGATATAAAATATCATCAAGGGTTATGTTGGGGATCTAGCGGTGGAAGCTGGGCACAAACTGGGTATCAATGTAGTTGTCAGAGATGGGAAGTTTTTAATATTCAGAGAGAGAGAGACCTTCTTCTTGTGATTTGGGATTGCAATTGATGGGATTATCCAAACAATGAAAATACACTCAAAGTTGACCAAGAAGAAAATGGTGATAAACATTTTTCCCTAAGCTAGCAGATGACAGAAAATGCTTGACCTTATCATAAATTTTGTATGAGAATGAGCCTCTTTTCTAGCTGAGAAAATGTAGACTTTTTCTTTCTCTACCCAAAAGGGACGAGCAAATGTCTGGTGTGGCAGTACATATCAACGAAGTTGGGAACCATTGGCACTGACAATTATTAGACAGATACCCACATGCTGCAGGAGGAGAACACAGAAAGAAACACACAGACACAAAGACAAAATTCTCCATAATTTTCCATTTTCTGTCCTGTCTTCATAAACTGATCTCATTGTATAATCTTCTTCCAGCAGTCAACTGAGCGGTGGAGCTACATGGGGTTTAAATGGACCAGAAATGCTCAAAGATGATCTTTTCGAACTAGCTGTTTGGCAGGGCAGAATATTTATGTTATTTATTAATTTTTCTGATGTTATATACTAATTAAACATCATTTTATAAAATTTCTCTTTAGGATCAAAATATAATGTAAATTTCAATCCTTTGGACCACATATTTTCCCAAAGATTCAGCTATGTATTATAACCAAATTACGTAGCCAACTTTATCGTACATTCTTTAACCTATTCTTCCATTTAAAACTGATTTTAAATTTCAACAAAACTTTACACATTTTAGCAATTAAATGTTCATTACTGGTACAATTGCATTTCAAATTTTGACATTCTTTGAGCCACACCACAAGTCTTTTAAAACATTTTAATTATTCTGATAACTGTAAATGGGAAAAACATTGATAACTGTAGCCTACTGCCATTAGTTGCTCTCTTTCAATTTTATACTCCCCTTGCTGATTTTCCAATAATTCCTGGTACAGTAACCATTTGTTTTTCCCTGTTGTTCTCTTCTGAAAAATGCCTCGAGATGAGATTCATAGAGGTGTTTACAAGTAAAGCTTGGGGTTTATATCTATTCATTTTTTTCAATATGGTCGATCTCATAATATGATTTTTAAAATCCACATTAACTATATTGTATCATACCGTAAATATTCATGCCATCCAAACTTCAGGTCATGATCTTCTAAATCTGAAAGTCTTTTGCGTCTCTTCTTTTTTTCATCCAAACTAAACAAGCTTCAAAATACAATGTCAAATTCAATAAGCCCAATCTTCCTTTTTCCTTTGCATCTTGTAATATTTTATATTTAACTCATGGTTTTTTTTCCCCTTGCCATGCAAATTTAGAATATATTTGCCACTGCTTGAATGGTACATCAGTTGTCAAAACAACTATTGTCTGAAACAAATCTAGGTAGAACATTAATTTTTATCATAGAAATTCTCCCCAACAGTGACAGTTTTAATTTCTTCCATCTAAACATGTCCTTCTCAATTTCATTCCATGTCATAACATGATTATTTTGAAATAACATACAATTCATATTTTTATTACCAAAGTATTTTACTTTTTTCTCTATCTAAAACTAATTTTCTCTATCAGTTCTATTTGATCTTATAAGTTTCCTTTTTAATCTTGACTCCCTCGATTCTCTCATCTTATCTTATATACCTCAAGAACTAAAATGAACAAGTGTGGAGACAATGGGCACTTTTGTCTTGTCCTCTTTTGAATCTCATAAGGTTGTGTTTGTTAGAACATTGTTCAAACTGGTTGGGTTTACTAATGTTTGTATAAACCATTAATCTATGTTTATGTAAAAAGGTGTTATTGCTTTAAATGCTTGTAGGCGTTGTTGGCATGTTAATGGTTGTAAAATGAGATCAGGCTAGCTTGAGTTAGGGCTTTGCTGAGTGATTGATCATTGCCTGATTGCTTCTACTCATGCTCCTGATTCTACTACAGAAGTCAGCTACAGTTTGTCTCAACTGAAGATGCTACGCTAAGAAGTTCAAGGTTCTTCTGATGCATTATTTGTGTTATCTATTAGAGATTAATAGCTAAGTGTTTAAACTTTATGTTTGTAAATTATGGCTGTAATCTTTGTTAGCTGTTGAAGACAAAGATAGGCTGAAGAGGATTCTTCGTGTTAACTACAGTATGGACTTATTTTGAACTTTGCTACTTTGAGTAAATTATTTTTGAACACTTTGAAGATATCTGTTTATTGACTCTATATAGTATCAAGCTGCAACCACCAGTCCTTTGGGAGTTGGGCAGCTTATAAATACAACTAAATAAACATTCTGTTGCATTATGCTGAGTTACATAAATCTTTCTTTAACAGTGTTAATTGTCCATTAATAATTGTTTGTTCTTTCTTTGAAGTCCTTGGTATCTTTAACTATTAATGGTACATTAATGTATAAATGTACAAATATTTATATTTATGACACGCATCTCGAACCATTGCTCTGTTTCTAGCTGTCAGGAATCTTTCCATTCTGTAAGATAATATTCATTGTTTGTGGTAAAGATTGAAAAAGTTCATCCTCAAAGCATTTATAATAAGAGGCTAGCGGAACATCTGGGCCAGGTGCCTTTCTTGTGTTAGTCATTTTTTAGTAACTTCACAAACTTCCCGTATTGTTATAATTCCATTCAAAATTTGTTTCTGTAATCTTCAGCAAATTCTGCTTATGTAAATATTCATCCACTTTTTCCAAGGAAATTTCTTCACTTTATATAAAATGGAATAAGACCAGTGAAGCGTTTTTTGCATATTTGCATTATCTGTTAATATTATTAGTATTCTCTTCTTGCCGTTTTAGTATAACTTTTCCTTTTCCACCTTATAGTTTCCCTATTTATTTGCAGATTCAAAATTTTGTTTCACCTAATTCATCTTTATTTCCATCTCTCTCACTATAGATAAGGTTGTCTCAGCCTTCCATCCTTCCGAAGTCAGTAAAATGAGGACCACGTTTGTTGGGGGCAATATTTTGACACTATAAACTGCTTAAAGAGGGCTGTAAAGCACTATATAACAAATATAAGTGCTATTGCTAATTGCCTTTGCAGAAACTTAATTTGTGGATAACAGTTTTCCTTTCGGGGAACTTTTTGATAACTCTTTTTCATTTTTTAAAATTGCATCCAAAAATGTCTTTTTAAATTCACTGAAATATCCTCTTATACAAATTTCAACCATTCTTACTTCTATACCTTTATTAATGTTATTCTCAAAAAATTCCAGAGAGAATTTGGCAGTCAGAACTTGCTGCCTTACCAATCTTCGCTCCAATGCCATCGTTGCTCACAGAGAAGCTCACTGGGATCTCAAAGCCACCGTAGTCTTCATTTGGAAGTCAAAAATGTTGCTATCTACTTTAATCATTTAAATAACTTAATAATCTGTCCCCAAAGCTTCAGCCATTTAATTGGGTAGATGAATAATAAATAGTAATAACACTTAGACTTATATACTGCTTCACAGTTTTTACAGCCCTCTCTAAGTGGTTTATAGAGTCTGTCTATTGCCTCCAACAATCTGGGTCCTCATTTTACTGACCTTGGAAGGATGGAAAGCTGAGTCAACCTTGAGCCAGTCAGGATCAAAATCCTGGCAGTGGGTAGGGTTAGCCTGTAATATTGCATTTTAATCACTGTGCCACCATGTCTCTTAAATGCATAAATAAGGATTGTTTGTTTAAAATATTTTCTCTTGTTCAATGATACTTCTTCCCTGAACATATATACTATGAAAGTCAAATTTATCTCCTTGAGATTTGTTTCTGATTGACATGTTTGGGATTGACATGTTGGCATTTTTAGTCTTCTATTTTTATTGGTAACCATCTGTGTTGTGTAGCTATTAGCTAACACTGAGGTTTAATATTTGTTCCTCTTTTAAATGATGCAGATTTTGAATACACATAATATTCAGTTACAGTATATTAGCCATGATACAGCACATTAATGCAGACTCATACTTTAAATTATTACATTCATAGTCAAGTATTTCTAAATAAGTAGGAACAAGTAGTGTATAATTTGATATCTGCAGCATTTATTAATATTTATAATTAAAATGCATGATCTTTGCTGTCATGGTCACACCGAAAACTTTGCTTGTCACATTATTTTGCTTAATTATAAGGACTATGTAAGTTCAGATTATGCTGATTAAAGCAATTAATAAAGCATTAAACACAAGTACTTTACAAAATGTATATATAGTTCTGCAAAGGTATAAAAACCAGGAACTTGTTAGTGTTCTTTCAATTATTCTTTACACAGGAAAATTTGGTTAGAATTTTGACCAGTTACTACATTATAAAGCAGTAAAATATTTTCAAACATGATGTAGTGGAATGTAGTCTGGATTCCCAGAAGGGTGAGTCTGCATTCCAGAAAGAGACAGGAGAGTTTAGATAGTTTGGTTCGGAGAAAGAGGGTCAAGACAGCTCTTCCCTAGAAGTGCTCAGACTATAGCTTTAATGATGCAGGTAGTTTGCTTTAATTTGTCAAGATTTCTGTCTGTAGTACAAAGGTGGGATTCAGCAGGTTCTGACCAGTTCGGGAGAACTGGTAGCAGAAATTTTGAGTAGTTCAGAGAACTGGTAAATGCCACCTCTGACTGGCCTCACCCCATCTATTCTCTGCCTCCCGAGTCCCAGCTGATCAGGAGGAAACGGGAATTTTGCAATAACCTTCCCCTGGAGTGGGGAAAGAATGGAGATTTTACAGTATCCTTCCCCTGCTACGCCCACCAAGCCACTCCCACCAAGCCAAGCCATGCCATGCCATGCCATGCCATGCCGTGCCATGCCATGCCATGCCCACCATTCCATGCCCACAGAACCGATAGTAAAAAATTTGAATCCCACCACTGCTGTAGTAGTACTATGTCTCTTTTGAGACTTCATTATTATTTCTAACTTACACCAGTATGAAATTAAGCAACAACAAAAACAACAATGCTTGTGAATTCACATTGAAAAGACTAAAAAAACCCCATGATGAATAGTACAGCTGTGTCCTATAATTTTTTTTGAAGAAATTATGTTAATGGACCCACTGACTAATACTGGTCACATAATAAAGCATGCTTTTTCAAAGTTATGAACAATTGTTGTGTCATCAGAACCGTTTCCTGAAAACATATCTTATCCCTGAGGCAATGGACAAAGAGCATATCCTTTTTAAAAAAGGCTGGTGCTGCCAGGCTTTTAAAAAGAACAGAAAGGAAAAATAACTCAACTATGATTTCTTTTCCTAAGAAAGATCAAATGTTACCTGAATTTTGTACCATTGTGGATTTAGTGCAGCAACCCCCACCTCAATTATTCCCAATGACATATTTCTAAAATTCTAAGCTAAAAACAGATTTGATATTGTATTGGCATCCTTCAGTCTTGAAAGACTATGATATCATGCTTTGGACTCTCCAGAGCACGAGGCCTGGGTAGGTTAGGATGGAGGATAGACTGATCCCCCCTCTCCACGTCTCTGAAATAATCCAATGGAATGGCAAAGCCAATACAATTGGTTCCAGCTACGTCACAGGAGTTATCAGAATATGGCTGTACACAGAGTACGAACTGCTTCCAGGATTCTGGTTCCGGATTTTACTTCAAGGTTTACTCCTGAAGCCTTTTCCAATAATGGCTATAGCCACAAGGCAGTGGAGGTTTGCAGTCAGAGTTTCCCTTCTTCTAGAAGATGGTTTTGCCACTTTATCTACCATTGGGATGGCTAATGTTTATGTTTAAGTTTATGTTTATACCTATACCTGCTATGTTGTATAACTTTGACAAACAAACAAACAAACAAACAAAACCTCACCTTGATTCTTCTGGGTTTCAAGATCCTGTATTCTATCCTACGACAATGGAGCACTTCCCTGCCATGCCTGTTTCTTAACCTGACCTATCTTGAAGAACTGCTGTTTCCATAATGTATATACATTTCATGGCATTGATTTACAGCAGATATTGAAAAATCATCCCGGTATTAAAAGGAATCCTGAACAGAGATTTCAGCAGGGCCCATAATAAAGCTTAAAATGAAGCAAAATCCTCAACTTTCTCAATTCACCAGTAACTGAAGCTGGGATAAATGCTTGGTGATAACCCCCAAAATGTAGAAAGTTCAATCCACTTATCCCAACAAGTAATTTCATATATTCCAAAGGCATTCTGTTCCATCTAATTTCTCTGTAAACCACTGGGGGGGTAAAAACATCTGATTTGAAACTACATTGTTCTTACATTGATGCTAAAGCCATTTTCTTCCACTTTACAAAGTATTCTTCTCTTCTGGAGTGTTGTTATTATAAAAGGATAAAATGTCTGCTGCCTTGAGCTACTTAGACGGAAGTGGAATATTAGTATCATAAACAAATAAATATTTATTTGCTAGGCAACATGTTGTATGCACAGTATTGTTTGTCTCTGTACTATTTTTCTTTTTGACACAACTTTCAAAAATCGTGTTATCTTTGAGACAACGTTCCTGAATGTGCCATGAGGCTTACTAACTTGGTGATTTTTTTTTCACCAAGGATGACAGACAGCAAGAGGGTGCATAGATTATTGCCATTGTACCACCGCTGAGACTGGTTGTTAAATCATAGATTTTCTGTGAAAGGAATCTGTAAGGGGTCTATTGTTGTTTACAACCCAATTTGAATATATAGTAGTAACATGGGAGGGGGATATTATTTGTACCTATCCTATCTCCACTGTCCTAGAAAAAAGTTGAAATATCTGTTCCACCATTATACACGTCCCTTTTGCTATTTCACTTATTCATTCATCCCCCAAATGCTGATTTTTTTTTTTACATAGCAGCAAGCTTGGTCTTTTAGCATACTTGGTGCTCCATAAATGACATCCTGACTGTTTATAATTTGAATGAAGACTGTGCCTGCCTGACAAACTGTTCAGGTCTTCGAACAGCAGGGAGCCATCTTCAAAATGTTTTGGCCCTTTCCTCTTTGCTTCCTCCTTCCCCCATATGTGATCTGCATGTGCAAGACTACATCAACCTGAAGCTGTTTGTGTTATTTAATAGACTCACAGCAGGATATAAATCCTCACTTTGTGACTACTCTGGGGAGATAGACAGAGAAAGGTCATCAGCTTCCCATAGGCATCAGGTTTGCTTTTCAGCTGATTTTCTGAGTTGTTGTGAACACTTTTCTTGCTAGGACTCATGTTCGTTTGGTTCCCTCAGGGAAGAGGAAAGGGGAAATGCAACCAATGTTCCATGCTGCTCTCAAGGTCAACCCATTTTTATTCAGTGGATTATTCAGGAACTTATTCTCAGATCAGCCTACTCAGCGTAGTTGTATGTCAGCAAATACACTGGGATTTCTGCTCCTGGTGTGAAGACAATGTTTCTACCCGTATGGAAAATGTCTTAAAATAAAAGGAAGGTATATAATTAGCAACAATTCCTGTGGCTCCAGAAAATGATGATGTTGCTGGCAATGAGATCTATTTCTGGGGGTGAGGTGGGGGAAAATATGTTAATCTTTGAGGTTAGAATGTAACAGCCCTGCTAGTTTAGACCTACATTTTCTCTAGTCACTTCCCACAGTAGCCAATCAGAAGCCATTGTGAAACTCACATGGAAAATGTGAAGTACTTAAGAACTTCCTAAGAATTTGCAGACTGGCCTCTGATCCAGGAAATTAATTGTTTGCATTTATATCAATGGACATTTCCCTTCCTCCCCAGGCCTAGAGTTAACATGTTTGTGGGAGCCCTATTGTATTTATTGTTATGGTTGCTTTTATTCTGGGCTTTTCATTTTGTTTTATGTTTTCAAATTATTCAAATTGCTTATTTGGATTTTCTAAGCCACCTGGAGTTTGCTGGAGTGGATGATTGTAACAAATTTTAATAATAATAAATGAATAGCATTAATAATAATCTTTTCAGAAAGTGAATAACAGGATCTGACAACAATGCTAATGGAAAGGGGTGTTAATATGAATCAACAAGGACAGAAAAGGCAGATTATTATAAAGCAGGAGAAGCTTGTTTATGACTAGAAATATGGGTTTTGAGAGACAGAGAACTGGATTTCAAATAACTTATAAAACACTCAGGCGACTCTAGTCTACAGCCCTGTTACTGCTGTTTATTTCACCTAGTTCAGCAACTGATAATATCAGAGGATAGCAAATTGCTTTCCCTAGTGATGGCGGACTAGTCTGAAGGATGTCATTTCTGTCCTGTCCTGGTTTGGAGGATGGTTCCCTCCCCCTTCTTTTTTAATACTAAGATAACAGGGACAAATAGTGCTTTGGGCAAGTATATCATGCTGGGTAGTTCAAGGATAACTTCAGAGTATATTGTAGTTCATCATGTACACTGTTGTGTGCGCAGCTAGGTTCAACTGCCACAGAGTTCTAAAGTATACCTACTCTATCATTTCTTCAATGCAGAAATAAGCACATACATATAGCACTGACTGCTTTTTTTTAAAAAAAAGTGAATGGCTTACTCCACTTTTCCTTGCTAAAACATTTCTCTACCTAAAACAATAGAATCATCAAGAGCAAAACTAGAATGGAATCCAAAGTTCTTCATTTTCTGATTGCCAATATATTCTGAAAGCAATTACAGATTGGAGCCGAGGTGGCTCAGTGGATAGAGTGCAGTACTGCAGGCCACTGAAACTGACTGCTAGTTCAGCAGCTCAGCA
>JANHGD010002263.1:8035-18840 GCA_027560375.1 Imantodes cenchoa
GGAATTTGAAGAAGCGTGGACTTCAACTCCCAGAATTCCCTAAGCAGTCCTAACTGGCTAGGGAATTCTGGGAGTTGAAATCCACACGTCTTAAAGTCGCCAGGGTTCTAGAAAGAATTGATAGTGATTTCCGTATTCAAAAAATACTTTGTTATGTCAATCAAAGCAGAACACACAATATTCCAGGGACAGGAAACATTTTTAGGCAAGCAATTACAATTCGGTGCCTTCTTGAGGAAACAACTTTGCATGGATGCCAACACAGAAGAACACAAAAGCTTTGCTAGGATTACCGTGTATCTATAATCTTGTAGCTTTTGGCTAAGAAATACTAGCAAGATATTCCAGGAAATCCCTACAAGGGACTACCTTTATTGCCTCTCCACGGCATCCTGTATTTAAAGATATACTGTCACCAGATGTGGAGGTTCCATTTATAGCAAAAACATTGCCTTTCACAAAGAAAAGTTAACACCCAGGATTGCATTAGATTAGAGAGACATTTTTGGAGTACTGGTTAAAGCACTGGCCTGGAAACCAGGTGACCTTGAGTTCTAATTCCACCTTTGGCAATAAAACCAATTGGATGACCTTGAGTCAGTCACCCTCTCTCAGCCCAACCCTCCTCACAGGCAGGGTGGATAAAAATCGATATTTTTTTTTAAAAAATGATTTTTTAAAAAATTTAAATCTTTTTGTATATTTAAATCAGATTTTTTTTATTTTTATCAAATTTATTTTAATAAAATTCTTTTGGAATAAGTATCTATCCAAAGATAGTTTTCTATTTAAGATACATTAATGATTTAGTTTATTCAGCATGAAATGGAGCTTAGTGATGTAGCATGAGGCTGTACATTCTGCAATATTGGGACTGTTGGTGAGTCAACAGAGGGTCAGAAGAGCAGCTGCTGCGGGACAGAGATGACAGCTGCTCTTTAAAAATTACGATTTCAATCGAGTTGATTTAAATCAAGCCTTTTTACTAGTGATTTAAATCCTGAGTTGTTGTGGGGAAAACTATAGGATGAAGCAGTATTAAGTATGCTTTCCACCTTGAGTTACTTATACAAAGTAAAAAAAAGGCAGGGTAAGAATCAAAGAAATAAATTAACTATAAAGGTAAAGATTTACCCCCGTGATGGCGACCTATGGCACGAGTGTCATAGGTGGCACGTGGAGCCATATCTGAGGGCATGAGAGCTGCTGCCCTATGTCCGCTCTAGTGCACATGTGCGCTCTGGCCAGCTGATTTTCAGCCTTCTGGAGGGCAGGGGGAGGCCATTTTCCTTCTCCTCAGGCTTCAGGAAAGTCTCCTGAAGCCTGGGTAGGGCGAAAAACAGCCCAACGAGCCTACTGGAAGTTCGGAAATGAAGGTTCCAGTAGGCTTGTTGGGCCATTTTTCACCCTCCACAGGCTCTGGAGGCTTCTCTGAAGCCTGGAAAGGGCGAAAAACAGCCCAATGGGCCTACTGGAAGTCCTGAGGCTTCAGTGAGGCCTGCGCGCATGCACGGGGGACAGTGCAGGGGGATTGTGCGCACATGCATGGGGGCATTGCATTATGATGTGTGGGCATGTACGCGTGTGCTACCTCGCACACACGCGCCTTTTTGGCACCCAAGCAAAAAAAGGTTCGCCATCACTGGTTTACCCTATCCAATCATGTCCGACTCTAGGAAGTGGTGTGCATCTGAGTTTCTTAGCCAAGGCAGCCAGCATTGTCCAAAGACATTTCTATAGCCAGCATGACTATATGCTGAAGCGCACGGAACGCTGTTACCTTCCCGCCTAAGTGGTGCCTACTGATCTACTTGCATTAGCTTTCAAACTGCTAGGTGAGCAGGAATTGGGGCAGGTAACTGGAGCTTATTCCATTGTGCAGCAATTGACTGTACAATCTTAAAATTCTTGTTACATAAAATACAGCCTATTTTGGAGACACAACACAGTGTGCAAGGGGTGGAGATTTTTATATCTGGTGCAGAGATAAGCAAAATATGCTTCATGTTGACTTTCTGGCTTCTGGCCATTTCTCCCTTTCATCCCACTTCCCAACTCAGCTTCTAATTTAAAAAGACATGAATTCAAGTTGAGGGACAGCCACTCCCTTGTTACATCTTCCCATCTCATCTGGTCCAGCAGGAATGGCATGTTATGGGTCCCATCTGCTACGGAATTCTATCAGATGGGATTCAAAAGCATGGCCTTTTCTACTTTGGCCCCATCCTTTGGAACATCATCCCCCCCACTCCCCAGTGAGATTAGTCTTGATCCTATTGCCATTTAGGAAATCGCTCAAACCCTGTTTTTTTCTAAGAGGTTTGGGGATCTCACAGAAACAGGGAACTTGCAAGATGTTTACAGTGTGTATAAGATGCTGGTTCATTCTTACACAGTCTTACCGTATTTTTTGGAGTATAAGACGCACCCTTTTCCCCCCTAAAAGAGGCAGAAAATTTGGGTGCATCTTATACTCCGAATGTAGCTTTTTTTCCCAGCCCTAATGAGGTGCTAAGAATCTTCCCCGCTTGCAGGATTTTTTCATTGCTACTCCAAAGGTTTTTTTCAGCCCTAAGTCTTTGCAGGCTTGTTTTCATTGCTACTTCCTTCGAAGATGATTTTTTTCCCAGCCCTAACCAGGAGATGAAATAATGTGCTGAAGCTGAAGAGACTGAGGATGCTAGCCAGATGAATACCTCGTAGGCAGATTTTTTTTCTCTATTTTCCTCCCCAAAAACTAAGGTGCGTCATACTCTGAAAAATACAGTAATTGACAAGGGAAGGCCCAAAGGTGCTTTTTTCGGGAGGCAACTGGACTTCCTTATTTTTTTCTTTTGAAGACGTTTCACTTCTCATCCAAGAAGCTTCTTCAATACTGACAGGATAGTGCGGAATGGAAGGATTTATACTCCTTGCAGACAGCTGGTAATTTGCATCCTTTTAGAGGGCCGTTGAAGCACTTGGAGGTTTATCTGAGTCCTCACGGTCACCTGAGTAGTGCTCCTGGTTCCTGTGGTCTGCAATTTTTCCTCTGGAAATTCATTTATGCTCTCACACCATTCGAAGGGTGTTCATCCCAAATTGTATAGCTAAAAGTCTGTATCCCAAAGGTGCTTTTTTCAGGAGGCAACTACACTTCCTTGTTTTTTCTTTTGAAGACATTTCACTTCTCATCCAAGAAGCATTCTTTTAGAGGGTTGTTGAAGCACTTGGAGGTTTATCTGTGTCCTCAGGAACCTCTAAAACCTCTCGGACCGCATCCTACCACATACCTCCCTCTGCCCGGTTCAATCGCACAGAGTTGGACTACTCCAAGTCCTGTTAACCAAACAATGTTGGTTGGCAGGCCCTCGGACTAGGTCCTTCTCTGTTGCTGCTCCAACCCTTTGGAACCAACTACCCCCAGAAGTCCGCATTACCCCCACCCTGCCGGCCTTCAGGAAAGCCATCAAAACATGGCTCTGTCGTCAGGCCTGGGGCCAGTAAATGTACCATCTTATGCTGGCCCCACGTCAGATGGGTGAATGTTGTGGGTTTAAAAAAAAAAAATTGTACAATTTTTTTGGTATATTTTTTTGGTATATTTTTTATTCTTGTACGCCGCCCTGGGTCCCTCGGGATAGGGCGGCCTAGAAAATTTATAAATAAATAAATAAACAAACAAACAAACAAACAAACATCTCGGTTGTAGCACCTGACCTATAGAATCAGCTTCCCTCTGAGATCCAGGTGGCTTCCAAGCTACTGTTTTGGAGGGCTTTGAAGACCTGGCTCTTTGTTTAGGGCTTTGCTTAGGATAGGTGCAGCCTCTTTCAAGGTTGCTATGTTGTTTGTGTTTTTTTGTGTGTGTGAACCACTCAGAGACATTGGACTTAAGTAGTATCATAATACATAAATAAATAAAATATTTATACATTAAAATTTTATAGGACATATAGTTTAGGATAGGTTTTGCTTGCAGAATCATCTATTGTCCTTTTGCTACCTGCACCAACAATGGTGCCAACATGTCTCTGTGACATTTTTCTGCCACACAATGCCTTCATTTCATCCTGTGGCATGAACAAGAAAGGATCAAGACAACCTTAGCTATATTCACAATATTTTCTCATGTGGGTTAGTTTCAATGTTTGGTCACTGACATCACCTAAATTCCATTGAAGATGTAACCTAACCTGTTAACTAAATGTTCAGAAACCAACCCACAAGCTCAGAGAATGAACCTCCACCCTCATCCTTCACCCGAGCTACAGATATTCGCTACTATCACAGATATTTTCTCTACTAAGCTGACAGAAAACAATAATAAATGTATTGTGAATAAAATTTACTAGATTTTGGCCACCCAATACATCAGAATTGAAGTCAGGAGATCGGCTCAATGAATTTATTACCAAATTCAAACTGATGTGGGAATGCACATTTTTTTGGCCTCTGGTTCCCAGGCAATGTTGCAGTTACCATTCTGGTATTGTTTTCCTAGAACCATACATATCAGTGCATGAAACATAAAGACAATTACTTGGGAGTAGGGGGGCTGAAATAAAAGTGAAATTGCATAATAGCCTGAAGCAGTACAATATTGAAATGATGGACCAACTTCTTATTCCAAAATGAACCCCTGAACAGAACATGGAGGAATCTAGAAGTTGCCATATTTTACTTATATGAAAGAAAGGCAAGGAGATATTTTAAAGGATACTGGCCTATGTAACTCAGCTCCCTTCATGACTGAATAGGTCTGTGTTTGTTTTATTCAACTGGAGCTATTACAAAATGGGGTGCAGGAAGAAGGGAAGTCCTGCTATCAGATTTTTATGGTAGTGTCATGATTGGGAGAGTCTTATTTTCTTATCAGCTAATAACATGATTAAGAAGGAGAAAAGCATAGTTAGAAGAATCAAAACCATCAACCATTATTTTATGCATCAGGTTTTGTACACTCATAACCAGGATAGTATTACTGGGTGTGACTCATGAGAGATGCAGATATAGGAAGGGTATTTATCAGCAAAGGAGGCACAAATTTCATATTGCTTAGTTTTCAGTTCATTTAAAGATCAGTGGATAGCACTTTAATATAATAACAGAGAAAGATCTTACATACACATGGCTGAAAAGTAAACTTATCTATAGGTCTTCAATCATTATTTCCAGTCAATTCTGGAATTAATTTTGTGTCTGAACCACTAGTATAACTCAAAATAAGGCAGCTTCTGCTGTTCAGTGTCTGCTTTTTTTTCTCCCTGTCCTGATTTTATTATGAACAGAAAACAGATGTTAAGGAATAAGAAAAGGCATATAAATGGAATTTATAAAAAAATATATATTTATACATATCTAATTATATTTATTGAAAATATAAAAATCAAGTGATTCATGTACAAAATTTTATAAGGAGAGTGTTTTCTTCACATTTCACAAAATTGTAAGTGTATTTTGATAACTTTTTAATGAAACAATTTATCACAGAAGTATCTTCTACGTTTTTTTAAACCTGAAAATGTAGCCCAATTCATCTTAAGCATTAGGTTTCTTCCATTGTTAAAAGAAATTTCCAAGAAAGTACATGTGAACACTGCAGGTTAGCCACCGGCCTTTTGCTTGGTATACTTAAAAGCAAATGACATATTAAAAGAGCACAGACTTCTTTCAAAAGATGTTCCAAGGTTTAGAAAGGTGTTTCTCTACATTACATAAAGGAGTGCAACAGAGATTCAGTGTAAATCTTTACAGTGTTTAACTGCTTCAATACTTGTGTTCAAGTATATGTTCACATGATTAAAATGCCTACTTTGCCATGTTTGTCTAATTTTGATATAAAAATTTATAAATTACAGTAGATAATTTCCTATAGAATATTTCTAAGGGCACACAGAACTCTTACCAGCTTAAGGTGTTCCAACAATCTCCAGAGTGCATTCAAACAGAAAATGATTCAGAGGGTTAATGAAAATTACCCACAACTTGAATTGAATTGACTCTTGAGATTATTTTGGTGGAACAAAGGTTAAAAATGTAGCTTAGGAAACTGACTATGTTCGTGGATGTGCTGAGTCAAGTGTTACATTTGCTACATAAATACATTTCCAAGAACAGTTCATGTTATATATGGCTCTTTATAAAGTATGAATGGAGTTCCAAAACCTGTTGCAAAATTTCTGGAATCAATCTGACTCTGAGCACCAAAATATAAACAAAATAAAAATAAAGATGACTTCATTTTCATATACAGTACAGAAAAACTATTCATCTAAATAGAAAATAAATTCAGGGTAGTATGATAGTTTATTATCCAATGCAGTAAGCAATTTAGTAGGCTTAAGTGCCTTTGACTTCAAGTGAACAAGACTAGAAAACTTATCTATTTGTAGTACTGCACTACTTATTTCTCTTTTGAATAGCAAGGATGCCAAAATAGTTGCTTACCTTATTGAATATAAACATTTAAAATAGTATTTTTAGAAAAAGCCTCATAAATGTATCCAAAATAATTCATATAAAATTTAATTATGGAAACTCTGATCATAAAACCAAAACAAAAGCTATTTATCTTTTTTTTTTTTTAAAGTCTTCGCGGGCAAAAATAAATTACTTTGATTAAATTATATGTAATCTGATATATTTGGCCTGAAGAAATGTGTGTGAATTTATAAATAATGTTATTGTGAAAAGCCGAGAGCCCACGAGCCTGCCTGCTACGGGTCAACTCCTCTGCTGCATCTTCTGTGCATAAAAGTCCCTGCAGGTTTCACAGCAACGTTGATACCATCTCATGTCCTGACACAGGTTCTTCTCTCGTATCACTCTGCAATATACAGTCCATTGGTCTCCAAGACACTTGAATGTTAAGGCAGCTGTGAAATAAAACAAAATCACAGACATCATTATGGCTACATTTTACATAGGCATATTCAATCTTTCTGGTTAGTTTGCACATTTGAAATTTTAAGAGAATATTATGGGCATTTTCAGAAAATAGCTTTTATAGTAAGCAAGTCTAATTACAAAAACACATTTAGATCAATAAAATCAATTAAATAAAACAGATAAGGATGTCTCCATAACACCCTACTTTCTGATGTTTTAGCTCCTTTAGTTATTAGCCTTGTTTTTCTGGGAAGATAGGCACAGTTCTAAACACAACATTGGGCTGTAGCCAGGGGTGAAATCCAGCAGGTTCCGACAGGTTCTGGAGAACCGGTAGCGGAATTTTGAGTAGTTCGGAGAACCAGTAGCAGACATTTTGAGTAGTTCAGAGAACTGGCAAATACCACCTCTGGCTGGCCCCAGAGTGGGGTGGGAATGGAGATTTTGCAATATCCTTCCCCCAGGAGTGGAGGGGGAATGGGGATTTTGCAGTATCCTTCCCCTGCCACGCCCACCAAGCCATACCATGCCCACCAGGCCACGCCCACAGAACTGGTAGGGAAATTTTTTAGATTTCATCACTGGCTGTAGCTACTTTTTATTTTTTCAAGAATATCTGGTCTCAGAATTGTGGTGGGAAATTATAGCTTTATTTCATAGTATGCAACTTCCCAAGAGGTCTGTCAAATGCAAAGAACGTAGTTCCTACAAGATGAACAAAAATATGCCACATATTTAAAGTTTTAAAATGTACTTGATAACATGTTATGAAACAACAAACTAAGAATGAAATACAACGAAAATGTAAAAAGGTTTTCAAAATGTAGAAACAAAGGCTAAATTTCTAAGCAAATTATTAGGGTTCAGTATCACTTAACACCATCTAGACTAGCTTCTAGATATTTGCTGCAAAAAAGATGTCCATTCTTGAGAATTCTCTATTAGAATTTTTCTATATTATCTAAGGAACTGTAATAATAGTGATTTCACCATAAGATTGGCAAAGAAGAATTGGATAGTGGTATATGTATCTTTCCCTTAGGAAATTACATTTCCATGTAACTGTTGACTACTTAATACAAAATTAAGCAAGGGTTTATGTTAATCAGTAAAAGGTTATACTCTCTTTTGTCTTGTCTTTTGCATGAGACATATATATAGAGTAGGATGGATAATTCTTATTGTCAGCTAAAAATCTTGTGATGGTCTCATTGCCATCTGGTATAAATAAATATTCCTTAATTTTGGAATAGTCTCCTGTTATATTCCTTAGTATTCTTGAAATATTTTTTATTGCTGTCTTATGCTCTTATGTTGTTTTCTCATACTGCCTTGAAATAAGCCTTAGGCACTCATACTTACTGTATGTGGGTTTTGCTTCTGAATCCAAAAGTACCTATCACCTAGCCCAATATAGAAGCCTCTTAAATTAGACTGTTATAAGGATTATTCAGTATATTCATTTATAATATTCATTATATTCATAATGGACAGCCACAACCGTCCTCGCTGAGCGACTGAGTGAAAAAAACTGAAGGACATAGCAACAGTGACATCACATAACAGTTCTGACAGAGTCAGTCCAATCACAGAGCAGACGGATTTAACCATGCCTGTCTGCTATATCCACCACGAGGGAGAAACTATATTGTAGATCAGTATAGTCAGATGAGTTATCTGGAACATAGACTTAATGTTGCTTTCACAGTTGAGGTAAAAAGAATCTGGAATTTTGATCTTAGGAGCCGGATAAACATAACTTGAAAATGACAGGACAAGACCGGAATAGTTATCTTCATATGACATTTGTAGTCACTTACCCAATCTAGGTGATGTAATTGTGTTCACATTAATTTTTTCATTGCAGGGTTGCAGATGGCAAGGCCTGTAGGCTGCAGGCTTTTCAGAGGAGAAACATTCACTCCCATGCCTTCCTGTGATCTTGTGCATGCACTGGATGACTCGTGATTGCATTCCTTTTCCACAGGTGATAGAACACTTCAAAGAATATAAGATACACATATATAAGCAAAAATGCTTTATTTTTTGCCCCCAAAACTAAATCTACCTCAAACTGGGTATTAAGAAAAAGCAATTAAATTCTTAAGAACAGATTTAAGTCAATCAAAAAAATAACTTGATCTCTATTACGTTTGGCACAGTATCTTGGTTGCTATTCCATCATGGATGGAATAAGTAAGTATAAAGTGGAATGTTGAATGCCTAAATTGAAGTTGTGGTTTAACAATTCAAGAAAGGAATGATCCTATTTTATCACTTTGGAAGTCATAGATATATTTCCCCAAACACAATTTTATGCAAAGGTGAACATAAAAAATGGCATATCAATTCACTTTTTTCTTTGGTGACAGAAGTACAAATTCTGGAAGCGCACCCGCAGAATTGCAGTTGGCACTCAATCCATTAATGATGAATTTGATAAATAATAGCCAGCATTAAAATGTAAATTGCAACAATATAAAGTGTAAATGTACGTGGAAATATGCCGAAAAAGCTGTTAAAGGGGTTACCTATTTTTCTTTCTTTATTTTTGTCTTATGTGTTTTTGTATGTCTTTTTTATATGTTGTTTTTAACAACAAAACTCAATAAAGACTATTTTAAAAAAAGGATTGCAGTTGGCATTTATTCACTCAGTTGCAAGTCACTTCAATATCAAAATAAATTTTCAGTGACAAAATCTTTTTATTCTAAAGGCTCGCTATCAAGGAAGGAGGACTGATCAGCAAGTGGGATCCCCTAAAAATATACAGAGGAACAATTTTACTGGAAGAATAGCAAATTACCTCCAGATAATATCTTAATTGAAAAGATATATAACTGCGCAGAAATGGACAGACTAACCATGAAATTAAAAGGAATGGACAATTCAGAATATTATGAAACATGGAAAGCTTGGTACGATTGGACAAAAAGAAAAAAGAAAAGAAATTAGAAAGATGGAAAGAGAATAGAAAAAATATTTGATAGAGACATATGTACTTTGAAATAATAATTAGAACGTAACTTTACAATTCCCACTATATGGTTTTTTCTTCTGTATTTACATAGAATATTATGGGTAAGAGAGTATATAGAAATATCCTGATATGTGTATGTATATATGTACACTTTTTTACGAAATTGTATAATGTAACAGGTATGACCGATGGAAATGATAAAGATGTAAATATGTAAAATAATAAAATATATTGCAAAAAAAAAAAAAAAAGACGCCTAGAGAGCAGTTGGAGAGCCAGTCAATCTGAATCTGACCGAACACAGGTAAGAGCTCATATTAAGACTTACCTAGTGGCGATAAGGGCGGCGAAGAGTTCATACTTCACTGCTCTTATTGCGTCATCAGATAATCGCCCAGCCACCCTATTTAGGGTGATCCGTTCCCTCCTTCATCGGGAGGTGCGGGAAGATCCCTTGGAGGGTAGAGCTGAGGATTTTGTGCAATATCTGCATGACAAAGTCGCTCAGATCCGGGCTGATCTGGACTCCGACTGGGTAGATCCGATCGGGGTGGTAGGGGAAGGTCTTGAGAATGTTATCTGGGAAGAATTCGACCTTGTGACCCCTGAAGGCGTGGACAGGATACTGGACGGACTGAATGCGACCACGTTTACTGGATCCGTGCCCTTCCTGGTTGGTACTGGCCTCCCGGGAAATGACACGAGGCTGGCTCCAGGAGATTACCAACGCATCTTTGAGTGAGGGTGTCTTTCCTGCCGCCTTGAAAGAGGCAGTGGTTCGACCCCTCCTCAAGAAGTCCTCCCTGGACCCAGCAATTTTAGCTAACTACCGTCCTGTCTCCAACCTCCGCTTTGTTGCGAAGGTTGTCAAGAGTGTGGTCGCACGACAGCTCCCCCAGTACCTGGAGGAATCATCATATCTAGATCCGTTCCAGTCGGGCTTCAGGCCAGGTTA
>JANHGD010002263.1:52738-66366 GCA_027560375.1 Imantodes cenchoa
TTATTTCTACCCCGCCCTTCTCCCTGAGGACTCAGGGCGGCTTACAGCCTAACATTAAAACATCAATATAAATACAATCAATAAATATTATTAAACCATTAAAAACCAATTAATTTCACCAATTTCCCTGTGATTCCTTGTCATAGTATCATGAATGCTTTGAAACATGGCCACCAATTCTTTTTGCAACCCACTTATTTCTCCCTGCTGAAACATCTTGCCTTCTTTTTTGATAAGTCCAAATATCGCTCAGTAGTCTGTCAATGTTCTATCACTGCCCCAGAGTCTCAGTTATTTTTGCCCTCAAAAAGTCGATCTGGAAACCATTTACTCAGTCCTGATGTTGCTCCTCCAGAAATATGGTAATATGGTTCTTTGTGTCCCACAGTTAGTCAATTTAGCTTTTTTTAGATAGTCCAGGAAAATTTCCAAATGTCTCCTTAAGTCCTATCTATAAATTAAATCATAACCCCTGATATTTAATAGTCACTTTACTGAGATGTCTTCTGTATTTTCAATGTTAGAGCTCCAGTAGTTATGGAATAGATAAGTATTCCATAACTCCTGATATTTAAAAGTCACTTTACTTAGATGTCTTCCGTATTTTCAATGTTAGAGCTCCAGTAGTCATAGAATAGATAAGTATAAAGCAATAGATAGCACAGTAGTCCTCCAGGTGTTATTTCCACTTTCTCCTCTGTTTTATTAGTATTTTTTTCAGGATTGTAGGAATATAATGTATTCCATTCACCAGTAGATGGTGCCTTCCATTTAACTTCAACGCTGCATGATTCTAACAAGTTCCGTTTGTATTTATTCAAACAAATAATAAAAATTCTGACAAGTAATTCCTGCATTTTAAAATGCCTTATTGCCAATAAAAATTAGAGATCCAATCTCTCTGTGCTTTTAAAGGTTTTGCGCTCTCTTCTTAATATTCTTTTCTCTTCTTTCAGGTCTATGATTTTTCTCTCTGTAATTGTTTGCTACTTAAATAAACTCTTCAAGAGTCCCTTTTCCAGAGTTTATTTTCTTTAGGGTAGGTTTCAGGTAGGAAAAAAAAGTCACCTCATCCAGTTCCAGTCACTATTCATCCACACTGCTCCAGCACAGTCTTTGTTAATTCGGCTGCCCCAGCTCTATGGATGAGAGGGAATTGGCCCTGGACCAAGCAGGAGAGCCACCGCTTTCTGCGACCTGCAGGGCACCCCTCCACTCTTCATCACTCCTACAGGGTGACTTTAGCCCCTTATGGGGCCCTCCAACGAAGGGATTTAGTGTGACTTCGCAGAGCCCCGCTTTTCGTATCTGATAGCACTGCGATATCAATTGGAAGTCCAGAATTGTTCTATATTTCTTTATTCCTTTGCTATTATTATTTCTTCAATGTTATTATTCTACCACAAAGTACAGAAAGGTAAAACAGCAAGCTTTAAACCTGGATATATTGTTAAGTCATAAATGACAATAATCTATTATTCCTACCTGCATTTCTTGACAGAAAGAGGCAGTTGGTCCAAAAAGAATCTGACATTGCTCATCTGCAGTGTATGTTATCCCCGGGAGTTTTGAAGGAATAATCACAGAATTGAGGCTCTGGGGATTTGTATGCAGCAAGCAGTTACTGGCCTTTGATCTGGCAATGCATAAGAGATTGGTGAATAATAACAAATATGCTTTATGTAGAATTAGGATGAAAGCTTTAAAACCCAATCTTGCCTTAATGTAACAAAGAAAGTTTTTATATTAGTGAAAAAAAGGATAACATGACAAATGTCCATGAACATGAAGCAGCTTTCAGTAGAAAAGCCACTTTAAACAGCAATACTTGGAGGAGGTCCATGTGTCCCCATTCAAACCCCCCGCCCCAAGAATTAGCTGAAAAACAAAATTAGCTGAAATATTGGGCAGGGAACTCATTATTCAAGATCATAACATGGGAAAGTGATGTGGAAAAAACATAAGTCCAGATATGTCTGGGGAACAAAGTTATGTAACATGGCTTTGAATATCTTTGAATACAGCTGAACCTCAATCTAAGGTCAATACATGAAAGCACCCCATATTGCGCCATAATTATCCAGAAGAACTGGATAAACTAAAGATAAAATATATAGGATTCATCTGGGCACAAACATGAATCCAGTTTCTAATTTTATTGTATATAATCCCTATACTACTTAATCCCATTGTGGAAATATGGATAATTCTAACCAGGGAATTCAAAATCCTGTCACAAAATTCACGTGTAATATTGCATGAAATGGACTTCTAACACTTTCTCTAATACTGCAAGAATAAAGGTGCATTGCAATATTTAAAAAAATTAAAAATACAGGTGATCCTTACTTAGGTAAGAATGACAGGCAGCAGAGTCTGCCAAAGAGATCTCATCTGGCCCAACTGGGAAGGAGGCTGCAGAGATGACAATTTACTCACGAGAGGAGAAGAGTGAAGTTATTGCCTAACAATGGCATCGTGCTCACCTAACAACCAAGTTTAACTGGAATACCTGAACTGCTATTGCTAAGTGGCATGATCACTTGACATGATATTTCCCCCTAACAACTATTTTGCTTAATAACGGAAGTTCCAGTCCGAATTAAGATCATTAAGTAACGACTAATGGGAACTAGTTGTATTTTGGTACTGCCAATTCAAAGTTTAGTTGCTTTCTTATTGTCCGTTTGTTGTATTCGTTTAGTCAAGCATTCAGTAAATACCTCAGTCAGTCTGTTTCTCTGCATCTTCCAAAAGCTGAGGAAAATGACATCCATTTAAGTTTTCTAATCAATCATTTTGGTTTTCCAACTATTGAGAATGACTTCCATTTTGATTTTCTAATTACAAGGAAACACCCAATACTCTAACCTGGATTCGGTCTATTGTATATAGATAAGGGGTTGGGAAGGCAACTTCCTTCTTAATCTGCTTTTGTCCTGATATATGCCTCTCTAAAAGGAAGGAAAGAAGGAAGAACTAACGTGGTCATTATTACAAGTAGGTATGCAGGTAGAATCACTGTATAATCCTTCCAGTCATGGCCTTTCATGACTTTCTCTTCTCCTCTCTTTTATCACCTTGCTAAGGTTCTTTTTTTTATGTATCAAAAATATGAGGAATTCAAAAGATTAATAAGTGGAGGAAAATTAGTGACTAGACTTCTATCACAATCTGGGACATTCATTTTACTTAGATGAATAGTGAATAGTTTTAGGTGGAGCTGACAGACAGTTCAATATCACACACACACACACGTCACTATATACATGATATGGATTTTAATTTTTAAGTTAATACTAACATTTATTGAGTACTCACAACAATGTTGAAATCTAAAGAAATACCTTGTTAAAAATTGCTTCTGCCTCAGGTAAGCATTGGGTAATAATATTTATAAAGAATAGCAAGCAATTTTCAGAAATAGTTCTTTTTCAATCTGATATAGAAACTGTAGTAAGGTATTGAAAGCTTGGCATACCTGAAATTTATAATCACCAGGAAAAAAGAATAACTGAACAAAATGAAAGCCTGATTGTAACTACATCCACTTCTTGAATGAATTACCTGAGAAATCTTTCTAGGTCATCTCTGCTACAGCGGGACCATGAAACGTCCCCAAGGTTTTGCCCTTTGATCCATTCTCCAGACATGATGTGGAGACCATCTGCACAAGATGGGTGGTCATTGTCATGATTTATTCCCATGCTGAAACAAGTTTGGAAAACAGTGTATTTTAAGGGAAGAACAGTATAAAAGCAGCTTCTCAAATGTTCAACCAAAAATTTGTACTCACATTTCCAACATATACATAGAATTAAGGATTTACATAACAGAATGTAAATTTCCAACATAAAACAGAACCTTAACATGCTTGCAATCTTTAAAGAACAAATTTGACAAAGAGAATTTAATTACTTCAATTATTTAAAGTTTAAATTGATGATAGACATACAGACAGACATATACACATAATGATACACATGCAGGGGTAGGATTCAGCCTGTTCGGACCGGTTCGGGCGAACCGGATGTTAATTTTACATCTGGTTCGCTGAACCGGTAGTTGCAAGGACTGGCTGACCCCGCCCACCTTTCCCCTGCCAGGATCTCCATGCGGTCTGTTTTGGATGCCAGGTAAGTGCAGGGCCTGTACGGAGGCTCTGGGAGGGCGAAAAATGGGCCTATTGGAAATACCAGAAGTCCGAAAACGGGCCCATTTCTGGCCTCCGGAGAGCCTCTGGAATTCAACAAATCACGATAAACAAGACTATGGTTACTTGAATGTATTCCTTTGGTTCAGATTTATGTTTGTCTAGTTAGATATTTGAACCCTATGACAATCATTAAGTGTAGTACCTTATGATCCTTGACAAATATATCTTTCCTTTTATGTACACTGAGAGCATATGCACCAAGACAAATTCCTTGTGTGTACAATCACACCTGGCCAATAAAGAATTCTATTCTATTCTATTCTATTCTATTCTATTCTATTCTATTCTATTCTATTCTATTCTATTCTATTCTAGATATGTCTACGCTTTGCTAAGCAATCTAATACATATATTGGTTATGTTCTGACTTATTTCAGAAAAGTATCTGAGTACATCATAATTCAAATAACCAGCCTTAGGTTTGCAGTTAATAATTTTTGTTTGCCATTACAACAAGTTTTGTTTCCACCAGAAAAAAGTGGGTTATAGGTAGTCCTCAATTTATTATCACAATTGAGCCCAAAATTTCTGATGCTAAGTCAGTTGTTAAGTAAGATTTGCCCCATTTTACGACCTTTCTTGCCATAGTTGTTAAGTGAATCACTGTAGTTATTAAGTTAATAATATGCTTGTTAAGTGAATCTGGCTTCCCCATTGACTTTGCAAATGTCAGAAATATGAGTCAGTTGCCAAGCATCTGAATTTTGATCACGAGACCAAGAGGATGCTGCCACAGTCTTAAGTGTGAAAAATGGTCATAAGTCACTTTTTTCAGTGCTGTTGTAAATTTGAATGGTCACCAAACAAACTATTATAAGTCAAGAACTATCTGTACTGTATTGCAATTTCCTTTGCAATAATGAAAAAAATAATCATAACACAACTGATAAAAATCTTCTATCATCAATCTGGTACAGAAATATAGCCCTCTGTATAGTGGTTAAAAAATAGGAATAGGTGAGATAGATGCAGATTCAAATCTCCATTCAATCATGAAATTCAGTAGATTATATTAAGCTAATTATAAGTGCAACATATTTCAAGGGCTGTCACATGTGAATAAAATTATAGTAGATTATAAATTTATTTATTTTACAAGGTTTATGCTACTCTAATTATTGGCCAACTATGAATAGTTAACTATCCTACTATAATCAAACAAATTTAAACAAGGAAAATAAATAACCTCCCAAATAATAATAACAAATAAATTTCCTGTCACCATTCCTGGATCATTATGTTGCAGTGAAGATATAGGTTGTCTTGTGGTGAAGGAATTTGTGCATTTAAGTCATGGTATTGTACAGCACAAAATATATAGATGAAGAATCAGACTAAATAAGCTCCACTGAAAGGAAATGACAGCTACTCAAATATTCTACCAAGTAAACCAAACAGACATTCACAAGCAGATATTCACACAATGATATGGAAGATGAGTCCTGAATATTGGAAGGTAAAATGAGTAGGGGGAAATTATGATAGCATTGAAGCTTATGATGTAGCTGTATTTAAGGTTCAGAGGATGTCTGCCTGTCAGTGGGTCCAGTGATAAAAAGAAAGTTCAGTGTTGAAATGATATAATAGTACTGGTGTTATCATAACCATGAACCATGACAAATTTAATATTGTCAAACAGAAGAGTCAAGGCTAAATATTGACATTCTAGAAGTCAGGAAATTATCATGAATTGAAATGAGTCCCCTCACATCAGAGAATAATTAGATCTTCTACTGGAGACTAGGAAAACAATCACCAAAGAAATAGAGCAGCCACTAAGAAAGATGCAACCACAAAAATGACAGAATGATTTCAATTTCAGTCCAAGGCCAGCCAATTAATATTAACATAACCCAAATTTAGGCTCCATCTACTGAGGTATTTGAAGCAGTTCTACAGCGACTTAAAGTACCTTGCCAACACAATATTTATTTTGAAAAAAGATGTTACACTAATTATATTAACACCAAATCTTGTTGCTGAATGTGACTCACATCACAATTTTTTTCTTATAAATTAAAATATGACTAATAACCAGATAATCAGTCCAAGAAGATATTACTTCAGTCCATAACTTACAGCAAATATTAGGACTGAAATGAAAACCAAGGAACAACTCAATATGATTACTGAGATTTATTAGGAAAAAAGAGGTGATAATTAAAAGAAAACCCTACTACCATTGGTTTCAAATGTGAATCTTTTATATAGTCAATTCAAAGAAGCTTCTAGCTTTTTCTTCCTATTGCACTTTCAGGACAGGTGTGAACAAGCTTCACACTTCTGGGAATGTCTCGTGAACTACAGAGATGCTCTTTTCAGTCAACTCTTTGTACTGAGGGGAGAGCTCATACACTGAAAACAGTTTGCTCATTTGGACTCTTTTCAGATACAAATTTTGAATTTATATCTGACCACCTTTAAATACTTTTCAGTCTGCCAGGATGAAACAAGCCAAGACATGACAACTAATGGCCAGAAATAAATTATATTCAAAGTCATGGAAGAGACTTGGAGAATGACATCTTTCCCTAGAGCAGTGTTTCTCAACCTTGGCAGTCTGAAGATGTGTGGACTTCAACTCCCAGAATTCCCCAGCCAGCGTTCCCCAGAATAGGTTGTGGGCTGAGCTGAGATTCTCACTCCTCTCTCTCTCTTCTTACTAATATGTAGACTAGAGACTCTCCTATCTTTGAGCAACACTCTCACTTACTTCCTTAATTAGCAGCTGCTTGTTTCAGAGATACTCCCATTACAGCACATTCTCTTTCTCTGGCTTTTGGAGATCTGTAGGGGAAAAACCACAAAAATCCAAAATGGACTCCAATGCTTTACCCATTAATCAACAAGCAACCAAGTGGTACAGGAAGCCAGGCAAAAAATCCTTAAGAAATTCTTTTTGCGCAGGAATTATTCTTGTATTTCTAAATACAAAAGTATTGTCCCAATTGTTGCAAGCTGTAATCACAAGCCTGAAGGTCACAGAAGGAGAAAAGGCAATGAGAGGAATGGAAACCAAATTCAGCAGCTTCTTGGTACATCGTTTCTCTAAAGCTTTTGAGTATTTTTCAATAAAATGTTCATATCTTGCAATCCAGAGCTGTGGCCATAGTGAAATGGACAGCTTATCAATTTAACAAATAGGTAAAATAAATACCTTTTCCAGGGCCTACTAGTCCTGTTTGCTTCACTCTTAAATGGTCAAGAATTCCTAGGTATACTGTTTTTAACATTGACCTTAAAGAATGACTAGTCAGTCTTATTAAGCCCACCTGGAATTTTCTATTACCACTAACTGATCCATCCTGATAATGCCCAGCTCATTCAGCTTGGTATCTATTGCTAAACATGTCCATTGCCACCTTCTTAGGTTTATCAGGCCAGTTCATCCCCTCTAAACCACCCAGTATGTCTGATATGTATTTATTTTTTACTTTGGGTTCCAAATTTGAACAATTGCAATTTAGCTAAATAATAAGGACATACATTATGTAAAAAGGGCCTATAAACTTTTAAGTCTTAAATAAAATCGTTCATATTTGTTCTGCAAGTTAAAACAATAATACAGATTGCTCAAAAGCTCTCCTAAGCTATATGGGTCAACTGTATAATTACCCTGTACATAATCCCGGACATTGTTTACACAATAGCTATTTTCTTCCTTATGAATGTGAGAATCCATTTTTGTGCTCAGCAATACTTTATTATTTCCATGGATTCTAAGTATTATTAATAGATTAATACGTGAAGAACTTTGGATTGCAATATTGTCTGCTCCACCATTAGGAATAGAGGGGCCCAAGAATCTAAAATATTTGGTCTTGATACAACTGAATTAGAGACAGTTCCTCCCCATTCAAACCTGCACAGCCTCCAAGCACTGGCACTGTGCTTTGACAGTATCACTAGGCTGACTTGGGTCAAGAAATACAATTGCGTATCATTACTATACTAATGACACCAAACCTCAATGTGGCAAATGATCTCACCCAGCTGTTTCATTGAAAAGGAAAGTAGAACCCTATGGCATCTTATCACAACCAATGATGACTAGAGCCAGGAGTAAGAAACAGAAATACCATAAATTGTTGCTCACAATTAGTTCAGAAGGATATTGTGGTCAACAGTATCAAAAGAGAGATCAAGGTGCACTAGGATGGACAAACCACTGTCCTGGCTCTGTCACAAGTCAACAACAAACACAATCAAAGCTACGTTAGCACTAAATCTCAGACTGAAACCCAACTTCCACACAGAGAAGGTTGGGACTGCTTGGTAGTTGTCATTGGTTCAAAGGATGGAATCTTGAGAAAGGAGTGCATCACCACCTTTTTCAATAACATTTATTGAAAAATTTATATGACTAGGATACAACCATTAGAACAGAATATAGAGCAATAAATGGCTGAAAACTGGCAAAGGCATGCACCTAGGTATACACTATTTAATTTGTATGCAGAATGCATACAAAAGAAATGCTGTGCGATAACAAATAAAAAATAGAATTAAATTTAATTAATAAAAATATAATTGGTTGGGAAAACCATTAAAAGATTTAATTAGTTGGGTAAAATATCAACAACCTCAGATATGCTGATAATACCATAGTAATTAGGAAAATTTAAAGAATTATGTTAAGACAATAGAAAAATTGGACTGAATCTCAATATTTTAAAAAATGTTTATGTCCATAGCCAACCAATACAAATAAAGATAAAATACTTTGGTAATAATATCCTCCTAAGCTCAAAAAGACAATTACTATAATCATTCAATCAAAAGTTTTCTCTTAACTGACTATAACAAAACTACACAAAATAAGACATCACAGAGGGAATGGTTTTCTCAATTGCAACATGGGTGTGAAAATTGGACCATCAGACAGACTGAACAAAAGAAAACAGACACCTTTGAATAGTGGTGTTGGAGAAGATTAATGAGACTATTTAGCATAGCAAAAGGAGCCAATATTTCAATACTAGATGCTTGCTGGAAATGCTAATTATAAAGGTAAAGCTTAGATATTTTGGGCACAAAATATGAAGACAACAGTTACTGAAGAAAATCTTGATTCAGGGAAAAATTAAAGATAAAAAAGAAGCTAAGAGAAAAAAAAGAAGTCTAATTGATGAGACGTATATGCTCACAAAAATTCAAAGAAGCAATTACTGGAAGACAGTGAAATAAGGTCCGTTGTGTCATGATTATTCAGTCAATTGAATAATCAGAAATGACTACATGAATTGAAGAACAACAAAAATTCCTTATACCAAAGTTCCATGTGCTTCATCTATGGATATAGACAGCTTCATTTTAACAGCTTTATTTTATTTGCAAAAATGGGAGACAATAAGTTGTTTTTTTCTATGTTCCATAAGCCCTTAAGAAAAACTTGAGAACAAGCTGAACATTTCTGCAGTTGATATATCCAAATCACCAGCTAACTTGCAGGATTTAAATTTCATATTCATAATAGCTTTTTGAAAAATCAAATGTTATAAAATGTGTTTTGGTCTAAATAAATTATCCATTGTTAAGTGCTTCTTATAAATCCCACCTGAAAACGATTTTTGCTATGTTTTTGAATGATTGCATAAACAATGGCAGGCTTTAAAAATCCCTCTGATAATGTACTCATGTTATGAATCAATACTTTACAAAGTCTGTTTTTAATTTAAGTTTTGGGCTTTTCTTTTCAAACAAATCTTATTATTAAATTGTAAAATAGAATTCTCAAGAGTAAATTTTACTCTGAGTAACAAAAGTAAGATACTTCTGTCAATACCCTTGCCAGATTCCATATTTATATAAAGAAGCTAACAAAACAATACTTTAATAAATACCGGAGTATAAAAGGATAGAACTAGACAAGATATAGATTCCCATTCCTGTTCCTTTGTTTATCCCACAGCATAAATATTAAGGCCATATGATGAGAAAAGATAACTCAATTCTCCCATCTTTGAGGTTTCACCTATATATTTTTCTAACAAGAGTTTGATTTCCACTGTCTCAATCAAGTTCTGAAACAGGAAGTAAGCCCTGCTAATCAGGAAATAAATTGGAGGACACTTGACCTAAGTATGATGTCTCTTTCATTCAGAAACTTCCTGATTGGGTAGGGGGGCTGTACTAATTTTGGCTTTCAGCAGGATACTTCCTCCTTGTGGACAGCAGAACCACAGTATGAGAATTCTCTTGGACTCAGGATTCTGTTGTAAAAGTAAATGGAGACTATGGCGTTGGGGAAAAAAATCTTTAATTGTAGTATTCTTCTGACGAGACCATTCCTCTGTTCTTTTTCATGTGAAATTTCATGTCCAGAAAATATTCCATCTGGTTTCCAGAAATCCAAAAATTAACTCTTAAAAAAAAAAAAAAAAAGAATAATTCCCATAGTTTTCTAACTAAGTCTCTGTCAGGCGCAAAGAATCATGATTGTACATTAAGTTCCAATTAAGATTTATTTCTCAAGACTGTACACTAGAATCTAGTCAATTAACAGTCAACACTAAATGCAGCCTCCTGGGACCAAAAATGGGCCACAGGGAGCTGCTGTACCCCCCAGGCCCCATTTTGGGCCTATCAGGCCTCCTTGCAGCTTCCTGGGACCAAAAACAGGCCATGGGGAGCGGGCTGCACCCCCATGCCCCATTTTGGGCTTAGCAGCCCTCCCTGCAGCCTCCTGAAACTAAAAACGGGCCATGGGGGATACAGCACACCTCCTGTGCTCCATCTGCCCCCCACACGTGCGCACATGTCTCCCGCATATGCCCTGCCCTCAGTGTGCATGCACGGCAAATACCCAAAAATCAGCTGGCCAGCAGGAGGTGTGCGCGCATGCGCAGTGGAACTGAGCTGAGCAATGGCTCACATGTTTGCAGAGAGGGCTCTGCATGCCGTAAGTTCACCATCACAGTCCTCGAGTCTCCATTTCTATCATTTAATTATTTGCAATATTACCAAACCAGCTATCATGTGAAATATCTTTTTCTTTGTATTTATATACGGAATATATAAAACAAGCATTCTACCCAGCAGCATATGAAAAGCAAAAATATCAAATCCTCTGTGTCAAATTGGGGCTTAATTTTTTTTCTTAAAGACACTTTATGTAATTGCAAATTCAGATATTGCTTATTTCATTTACTTACTTGTGACCCATTTCATGAGCTATAGTAAATGCAAGATTCAGACCGTTGTCCTCTGCAATTATACATTTTCGTTTTTCACTACACATGCCATTCAAATATGCTATTCCTAAAAGATACAAGAATCATAATTATTTACCATATTTGATATTATCTAAGTAAATTAATTTCCTGTTATTACTAAGATTTGCATACGCTTACCAAAAATACCTCACCCCAATAATATTATACTGATAAGTCTCTTTAATTTCTGTCAAAATATAATAATTTAAAATACAGATACAGTATATCTGCTTTCTTAGGATACATCTCTATTTTTCAGAGTATAAGATGCACTTTTCCCCCCCTTAAAAGAGGCTGAAAATTTGGGTGTGTCTTATACTCCAACTGTAGCTTTTTCAAAGCTTTTTTTTCAGCCTTGCTTTGCCTGCTTTTTTCATTGCTACTCCCTCTGACAATAAGCTGTACTTTAGAAGCTTTTTTTCAGCCCTAACGAGGTGCTAAGAATGAAGCGATCTTCTGGTCTTTGCATGCTTTTTCATTGCTTTTCTCTATTAGCTGTGCTTTAGAAGCTGTTTTTTATCCCACTCAAAATCAGCAAGCTAATGTGCTAAAGCTAACCAGACTAAGGACATTAGCCAGATGAATACCTGGTAGGCAGAATTTTTTTTCCTATTTTCCTCACCAAAAACTAAGGTGTGTCTTATACTCCAGTGCGTCCTATACTCTGAAAAATACGGTATGTAATAACGGACATTTCAAATGCAATGTTTAATTAAGAGATTTAGTATGCAAGGTTACAAGGAGTAATCCAAATCTGTCGGAATTGGTAAACTAGTAGAATATCTTTGCTGCTACTGTTTTTTTTTCTTCTACATATGTAGAAGATAGCATTTAAATGATTTGTTGCGTGTTTTACTTTATGATTATGTACTTTCTAAAAGGTTTTGCTTCCCATCCCATTTTTTTTTAAATCCAGTGTACATTTTCTAGTAATATCATAGGCAAAGGGCCATGATATTCCCCTCAGTCTATCTGCCCTCCCCCCCCATCTCTGCCCTTTGGACCCCACTGCACTCCAATGCCTCTGGCTACCCCTGCTAAACCCTGCTGTCCCAGGTGATCCTTATTGTCTTCTTCCTCCAACAAGGCACAAACAGCTGAGGCAACTGCTTGCCTACACAGAAGGAGTTGAAGCAGAGACCAACAAAGGAGGCAGGGCGAGAGAAGCATGAAGTCCTTGACTAACGACTGTGCTGTCCTCGTTTAAGGCTTGCAACTGGAACCACAGTTTTTGCTAGGTGATGCAGTCACATGATAGTTTATCTAATGACCGCTTTGCTTAGGAGTGGAATTCCAGTCCCAATTAGAGTTGTTAAGTGAGGACTAACTGTAACAAAACAGATATTAAAGGTTTGGACTGACTATTTCTTATTCCTTTAAACAACAGTGGATAAGTAGAAAACATATCACATATCACTTCAGGTAAGCAACTCAGTGGCCAGAATAGGAATATTAGCTCTCCATGTGGTCCAAATGTTTTAGTATATCTATCAGCACTCATTGAAGTCTCTCCTAGAAATCTTCTATTGTTTGTCTCAGCCAGGATTAAATGAGACAAAAAGAATGTACATTTGATTTAAATTTGTGCTTCAAATTTTGCTACTTAACAGTGGTCTTGCCTTTTAATGCTGACATTCCATTGAATGTCAATATATATACAGAAATTTACTGAGCATGGTTTTTAGTGAATAATCATATAAATTGTATAAGAAAAGCCACAAGCTGTAAATAATAAAAAGGAATTTTATTTTAGGTTTTCCTTTCTTGCTAAAGGATTTATTTCAAATATATAAAAAGCTGGCTTTTTATCTATTGAAATTCAAGGCAACTTTCCCATTGATTATCAAGTTATACATGAAATCTGCTACAAAAGAAGAAGAAAGAGGAAGAGCGAGGGCCGGAGGATAAATGAAAAAGAGAAGGAACTATTAAAGCAATCTTTAAAGTACACATATCTCCACTTCAATTACAATCTGGCAGGTTTAGCCCAGCAAGTAGGTCAGTTCTAGGAGCAACCCCACTTTCACCTAGAATAAATTGAGTATTTTTCATTCAGAAGAATTTCATTCAGACTGTTGGAAGAGGGAAATATGCATTTTTATGGACAAACATATTTCTCAGTTCAGGGAAGCAGCTGATGTGATGTGCCGGTGCCTGGACGATGTGAGGGTCTGGATGGGGAGGAACAGGCTCAAGCT
>JANHGD010002263.1:164340-174809 GCA_027560375.1 Imantodes cenchoa
GATTATTGGGATTCTGTTTTTTAATCTTTGATATTTATTGTATTGTATTTTCTTATGTTTGTTAGCCGCCCTGAGTCTTTTGGAAAGGGCGGGATATAAATCCCAATAATAAATAAATAAATAAATTTTCATCAGGGTTTCATTACACTAACAAAATTAGGCTGAAGTATGGCTATAATCATTCATTTGGACCCTAATTTGTATTTCTAGCTATGTAAGGGAGAAGATAACTTTCTGATAAATTTGTACTCCATTGGTATACATACGTACATAACTCACAAAAATCTTTCAATCCATAGGAATGAATTTTCTTAGGCATAGGGGATTGGGAACTCTCTTCTATTCATGGAAGGAAATCAATGGCATTGATCTCCTTACAGTTAGACTCTGTCCCAGTACCAGCATCAACCAATTTGTGGACTGTACTCACAGCCATTTAGCTCCAAATAATAATCTACCCTATGAGAAAATCATAACACAGTGGAGAAACTGACTAAGCTTTGCATCAGACATGCCTTTCATTTCCACAGTGCACATGCAAACCCCATCATCTTGAGAGATTGTATTATTTTGACATAATTTCACATTAATGTTTTGCTTTTATTGTGTATTTAAAAAAAAACATAAGAGCCTTGAGAATGAAATACAACACACTGAAGTACCACCCAAATAGAAAATTGTGCGCAATTAACACGAAACCATACCTCATTACCTAGTGATAATGCGCTATGGCTTTTACCAAGGATTTAATGAATCAAAGGGCCTTGGGGGCTTTATTTTATTAAATTTCATGTCAAAGTTATTACAACTATATTACAAAATGATGGTAGTTCATTCTACATTTGTTCAGCCTGATGAACAAACATCTAACAGAAAGGCCTTCTTTTCTAAATTCTAAATCCACAGCACAACACCCTCCATTATTAGACTAAAACATCAGATAAAAGGATGATTAGATTAGATTACTAGAGTTGGAAGGGACCTTGTAGGTCATCTAGTCCAAACCCCACCCCCGCTCAAGCAGGAGTCCCTACACCATTTTGGACAAATGGCAGTCCAATCTCCTTTTGAAAGTCTCAAGTGTTGGAGCTCTCACAACCTAAATGTGACTTAAATTAGGGTGGTTTTTTTTAATACAGTGGTCTCCAACCTTTCTGGCTTTGCGGACAGGCAGTGGTGGAGGAGAAGAGAGGGGATGGATCTATGCAACAGCAGGCATGCATGCAGGCATACAGGCATTATTATTTATGCCCACTGCTCACACAAATAGAGCAGTGCAAGTACAGCTGTGCTTGCAAGCCGCTTGCCGCTTGTGCATTCTAGTTCAAAACAGGCTGTGGCCAGGTACTGGGCTGTAGCCTGGGGGTTGGGGAACCTTGCTTTAATACTTCAGGCAGCAATTGCAATTTAGTTTCAAAGATTGATAGCTTATTTGACAGGCCATTATGACTTGAGCATTCTGGAACCTTCCCCTTTCCTCATTGGTATGCCAGCCTCTTTCCAAAAGGTTATTACATAAACAGTACATAAATACTATTTATCATCACCTAAGAAGAGAAGGAGAGGCAATCTACTGATAATTCATATACTATCTGTGAAAAGTAGCAATTTTGTGTGCTGCTTCAGATAAGAGACAGCTGCTCAGCAGTCGAAGCTGAGGTAAATAATATTATCTTCATTTGAATGAAACCCTTTGAAGAAGAACGTGTTTGTATGTATGCATGCATGCGTAAACACACACACACACACACACACACACACACGTATGGGGGCAAGTTTGAGGTAATGGTTCAAGGCATTGAACACTGACATTGAACAACATATTAAAGGATCCTAATCTCTCAACTTTTGGCATGTTATCTCCACTTTTAAGATTTAAAACACAGACACAAACTTCACAAATATTAAGCACTCAAGAAAGTACAGGGTGCTTTTCCAAAAGGCCACTGGACTTTCTTGGGGATTTTTTTCCCTTGAAAGTATTTCACTTCTTGGATGTGAAGCAAAACATTTTCAAGGAAAAAAACAAGGAAGTCAGTTGCCTTTTGGAAAAACATCTTTGGGGCAATCATGACCTGGATGAATGAGTTTCTCCATAGATATTTTGTGACTTAATCAGACCTGCAGAAAAATAACAATACACTGCAATTTCAGTTGCTAAACTTACAGCTTATTTCAACTCTGATGAAATCTTTCATTCCCAAATTTTCCAAAAAAACTCCAGACATCTTGGTTGTTTTGAAGAAGAAAGAAATGTCTGCAGTGAACTCGGCATGGAAAGTGGGGAAGAGAAGGTATGAAGCTTCGGTGCTGAAAGAAGCTGCATTCCAGAACTGTCCTGCAAAGAACAACAAACTTCTCTATAATTAATTATATGTGGCAGGTAAAAGAAGAACCAAATAAATACTGTAGCCTTTACTCAGAGTTCATTAAAACAGAAAAATAAAACCTAGGAGTGCTTCTGCATTGCATTGGGCATCATTCATTCATTCATTCATTTTGTTACTTGCCATGACTGCATCCAAATTAATGAATAAAATCATACAAATAATAAATACTAAAGCACTAATGAATGAATATATATATGAACAAACAAACGTTTGTTTGTTCAAAATCTTAAATCTCTGAAAGTTCTTCACCGATTGCTTTGAAATTTTGACACAACGTTGCATTCAAATACGCATGTGTTTTTATATACCATGCAGGTGCTTAAAACAGGACCTTAAAACAGGTCCTTTGCATTTCTGACTACCACTTTCCAACTTTGTTATAGGTCAGAGAGGCATTTAGGTCTGCAAATAAAACACACCGTATTTTTCAGTGTATAAGACGCACCTTTTACACCCAAAAAGAAGGTGAAAACTTGGGTGCTAATTTTCTGGTCCTAATCAGTTGCTGAATCTGGATACAAGGGCCACAGCAATGCATGGCCGGGTACAGCCAGTAATTAATAAAAATGTTTTGATTTAAATAAAAATGTAGAACTGTAATAGCAACAAGTATTTTTAAACATTCTGGCTTGCATGATAGCTTTTGTTTTGAATTGTTCTGTGTCAACAAACTTGAATTAATTTATTTGAGATTATTTATTGATGAATTATAATGAAATTCTTCCCAACAAATTAAATAGCGCTAAGAAAACATTATTATCATTGCCAAGGGCATAAAGGAAATGACTACTACTTGTACCTGATTAATATCTGCAGATGGAATTATCCGACAAGTAGGGATTGTTTGTTCCTTTCCTGCCCAATAAAATCTTATTTCAGGATCAATTTCTTTTTAATTTCACATGATCGTGTCCTTTGTGCAATCAGGCCAGAAGTAGGATTATAATATATTTCAGATTGTACCCAAGTTTACTTCATGTAGTCTACTGAAAACTAAAAATATATTGGAAACCAAAAGGCAGAAATAAAATATGTTCTTGTTCACAAGTAAAACAACATAATCGATCGAATAAACTATTCTAGAACTCTAGAATAATTTTATGAACAATACACATGGTCCGGCATATGGCATTGCCTTTGGTTATGTTAATTACAGATTAACAGAATTGGAAGGAACTTTGCAGTTTATCTAGTCCAACCCCCTGCCCAAGCAGGAGACCTTACATCTGCCTCTACTTAGGATTGAACTCACAACCTCCTAATTGTGAGGCAAGAGCTCCACCTCTAGGCCACAGCAGTTGTAATGTAATGAAGGATTACAATTTGCTTCTAGAGGAAAAGATAAGGGATTTGGGAGCACTGTTTTACTCAAGCCTAAATATATCTTTTAAACCCTGACAGTAAGGGGCTGGGAATTATATATAGTGTTAATCCATTGTTTGCAACTGGAATTGATTGACAGGTTTGTCACTCAAGCCTGATGTTGTGGCACTGAGAGTGTGACTGGCTCAAAGCAACCCAGTCAGCTTCATGCCTAGGCTGGTGCTAGAACTCACTATGTCCTGCTTTCAAGGCTGGTGCCTTAACAACTAGATCAAATTGGTTCTCAATTATTTGTTTGTTTATCAGTTAGGTTTATTATTCTACCTCTTCACGCCTGCGGGGTGCTTAGATCTGGCCTGCAGGGCCACCCTGGGAACAGCAAAGGACTGGCCTGCGGCTAGGATTGCCATCTGTCCGGCTTTAGCCAGACATGTTTGGCTTTTTTTGGTCGTGTCCGGCTAAATATTTATATGTATGGCCTGTACGGCTTTTGTTAGGCTTTTTGTTAGTATAATGCGGTGTTAGTGTAACGCGCCTTTCTCTCTCTTTTGTGTGTGTGTGTGTGGGGGGGGAATTTAATCCCCTAACCCTTCGGTAGGCAGAGCCTGGAGGTAAGTATCCCCCCTGGGTGGATGGGGATGGCCCCTGGGGTTAAAAACGTACGTCTGGCTTTATAAAAGTGATGTTTGGCTATTAAAGAAGGTAAAGTCCGGCTTTTAGGGCAAAATGTCCGGCCTAATACAGCGCAGAGTCAGGCTTTTTTATTTTAGAAGATGGCAACCCTAGACCGAACCCCCACAATCATCAACACTGGCACTTGTGGCCTAAGGGAAAAGAGAAAGGCATGAATTTAGAACTGTTGTGTTCTACTGAAGTAATTTAAAGAAATAGCTATGCTTTCGTTACTACTGTGTTTCCCTGAAAATAGGACATGTCCTGAAAATAAGGCCAAGCCTGATTTTTGGGGTGGGTGTAAATATACACTCTTCCCTAGTGAAGGGGTGGCTGTGGCCAACAGAGGAGGCAGCCCTTCCCTTTACTGGTCACCTCAAGGCTGCTGGGCCCCTTAACCACAGCCCGCTGATCACTAATAGGATTTGTTTTTGCCCAGTCATTACCTCTGCAATTAAGAGAGACGCCACGGAGCTGCCAGACTCCAGTAAGACATGTGTCTCGCGACCCAACCCACCTCCTGCACCTCAAAAATAATAAGGCTCCTCTCCATAATAAGGCCAAGGCCATATTTCGGGGGTAAAAAAAATATAAGACAGGGTCTTATTTTCGTGGAAACACGATACTACTTACATTGTACAACTCTTGGCTTCACTGAGAAAGGATTCTAGGAAACCAAGCAACCAACAATGTCCTCCTGCCGTTTCTCTGTCTGCCCCAGAACAGATGGATTCGTCTATAATTTCTAGAGCCATCCTCTAGAAATTGTTGCAACAGTAGAGGTGAATTCTCTGAATTTCTAAATAGCCTCTGGATAGTTTACCAGCATCTAGCCTGCTCCAATCTATGGGATAATCTATATTGATACCACCACTTCAAACATGCTTAGGAAAACAGCTTGGCTTTATCTGAACATTTCTTTCCCCTGAAAAAGCTGCAGATTCCAGTAGGCAGTAGTACGGGACTTTAAAATCCCATTAGGCTTATTTTGCCTTGCTTTGGAGAGATGGATTGCCAGAAACCGCAGCTTGCTTACCTGAATAAAAATACACTGAAATAACTTGGGTGTGGAATTGCATTGGCTACCACTAACACTGCTCACCCTAGAATAGATGCAAATGTTTACTAGCTAGTATAACTCTCAAAATTCATCAGTTTTTTTCCCTTTCCCTCTGTATTCCTTAACATTTATTTATTGTACCAGGGAATAAACTTGGAAAGGTGATTTCATCCCAGGCCCTTCCTGCAGTCCAAACAAAGCAGTAATGGAGGGAAGGAGGGAGGAGGGAACAGGCCCACAATAGCCTAAAATGACCAATAGGAGCTGGGCAAACCCAGCTACCTGGCCAACAATGCCATGACCTTTCATATAAAAATGGTTACTTGTGGCATGTTTGTGCTAGAGTTAGGGGAACACAAGGATGGGTCATTATACATTTAGAGCTGCAAGGCTAACATCTTCTCCAGGAACTATATGAATTGAATTGAATGCATTCCTTCTCAAGGTGTTTTACATTCCAGTTCCTTCTTCTTTATGCATTTAATACCATGCCAAAAAACAGAATAACCTCCCCAAATCCAATGATCCAAATTATTTTTCTTCTCCCAAATATACAATTAAAAGTGAGATGACCTCAATCTCAGGGTTTTGGGATTCTCAAAGGGGAACACAACAACACAATATCTTTAAAGCACTAGGCTTAGAAACGCTGGGCAAAGACTCTTCCAGAAGCACTGTGATAACACAAGGAAACTCTTTTCTAGATGGGAAGGAGCATGTTTCCACTTTATCATTAACTTCTTGGTCTTAACAATCATCTTCTCAATCTCTCTCATGGGAGAAGTGGAATGGATAGTAAAGGAGAGATTCTAGTTGATGATACTTATGAAGCAACAAATCGCACCACTGTGCCTACTACTGTCCCTGTCCTACTGTCCTCTTTTATCATTATTTTTTTTCTACTTATGTTTATACAAACAACTACTATTCTATACATGTTTGACTGACTGACTGACTGACTGACTGACTGACTGACTGACTAAATAACTAACTAAATAAATAAATAAATGCCTTATCTAGCCTAAGGAACACAGCTCCGAAAAACGATAAGTCTTAAAAAAAGGTAAATAGGTTTTATTCCACAAGAAGCTAAATGATTTATATGTAAATAGCACAAAATATGTCACCTGCCTGCATACCACATGGAACTATTAAGTACCAGGTAGTCATGAAATGATCGTTGGTCATCTCTGTTGAAGAAACCAGGAGTTTCATCTTATATAGTACCTTAATCCAGGAAATGGCATAGTGTATAACTCAAACCACATGAAAGGACCCTTTCCTTCCATTGATAAACTATTCATGTTGCATGGCAAATCAATTCTGAAACTGAGAAACTACTTGCAGTTTTGTAGAGCTGTTCACATAAGAAAAAAATGGGAAAACATTGTGGATATCACCTGTGCATACTCAACAGTAAATAAAGTTGTTAAAATCCCACTGATTGAATTGAGGGAGGCAATAGAGTTTTTGATTGCACATCCATTTATCATCGTCCAATATATTGGAATACATTTATAAGTTATGTACAGCTGCTCATTTATTCCTTACTCTACTTGTTAATTTTAGTTGTGATCCTTCAAAATATTTATCTTTGTCTCAGTACCATGCTGTGCTCATTTTAATATGTGACAGCTTTGTGCTTTCTTTAAAATAAAGTTTGTTTTAAATGATATGCTACTTCTGTGGAATGAATTTTTTAAGATAAAGGGAAATTTACTGATGAGACAAGTTCTTTATAAGCAAAATCAAAGATCACATTTTATATTACCCACATCTTTTTAGAGCCAACATTTGTGGTAGAGTGTGGGGCGCTAAGAGACGTTTCAGAAGTTATGAACTGTTTTTGTTTAAAAATCTGTATTATGATTGTTTTCAATATTGCAAAACACATTTCATATAAAGCCACATGCATTTTTCATATAAATGACAGAACACTTTGAATCATTTATAAGACAAATGAATTAGCTGTAACAAGAGCAGGGTTACTCAAATTTATTTCTAGCTATAAAACAGTACATCAAAACACTCTATGAAACCAGGCTTTTTTTAAAACAGTATTCAGCATCTGTATTTCAAAATGCAGCATAAAACTGATGCAGGTTTTACTAAATCTTTAATTTACCAGAATTAATACAGAAACCAGATGGAGTTCATTAAATCTATACATTCAGGGATTAAAAATAAATCCCTCAACACATCCAGAAATGAGTTATTTCAACATTTGGAAATCAGAAGCTTGAGCATCTTCATTTGAATATTTAAAAGTAAAATAAAATATCCTGTCATCAATCTCTCATATATTCCCATTAATAAGTTGATAGAATTGCTTGGGATGTGAAGTGAATGTTATACAATTTTCCAGTTGAAAACTTACAATAAATGATTTTGCAACAGCATTTAATAAAGTCTTGAATAATTAAGAATCATCCTAGCTATATCACAAATAATTATGCATTAATATTATTTCCTTCTCTAATGATTAAGCAACCATCTTCTCTATATCCTGTTTCATTTAAAATATAGTTCCATTCATAGAATGTTAAAACATAATTAACACGTTAATCTATGTCACTGCATTAATTATACAAAGAGTAAAACAATTCCACAGTACGTTTATTCATTCAGTCAAAAAGGTTTCACAAAAATACAGGGGTTGTTTTTGAGGAATTAAATTACAATCAGTGGGTACAATACTGACAAACATGTACCTCTATTCTAAACTTTGTTCTGAAAAGAAAATGATCCTACGGTACTCCAAGACTCAAAGAGCTATAACTATAGAATATACCAGCACCTGGAAAGCATAATATAACAAATTTTGCTAAGGCAAGCAAAATACATCAATTGACAGGCGTGTATGAGAGATTATACATCTGCATGTGAGAGAGTGTATTTATGTATTCATAACATTTTCGTCTGTCAAATTCTTTTAAGAGTATTTATACTTTAGAAAGAAGTCCTGACTCTGGAGCACTTGCTTTAATGAGATTCTGGATTTCTTTGAATTTGGGATGATCTTTGTCAGCTATCAGCTGCAGCAATACAGCTTCACTAGTGGTAACAATAATCCCAGTGCGAGCAAGGCGCTGGAAAAAAGAAAACAGACAAATAAAGCCGATTATCTGCTGAGAAACATTTGAACAATAAACCCACAGATTTTACAATGTCCTCATAACAGTGCATTATAATTTATCTTAACCCAGAAAAGCAACTGTTTTGAAATTAGTTCCACTTCACTGAAATCACATTTTAGATTAATAATACAAGGATAATAAATAGCAACTGTATATATAAACAAATAAATAAATAGCTTCCGGGCATGGTTTTTGTCATCCAATTGTCATTTTCCTCTGTTCCTTCACATAATTTTATGGGGGTCTGGACGGTAATATCTTCCAGTTATACCACTCCTACATTTTCCCATTTCTTTGTCCATTTTGCACCATAAATTTCTCACATAGTTGCTAACAGACAGTTCTTTATGCCCTTGATGAAATAAATGAAGCTTGGGATACCTCTTACGTTATATTCACCTTTGTGTCTGTAATCTGTCCCTGAAATCAGTCCCATAAAGGAAACATGCTTTGATGATTTTCATATAATAAAAAGACAGGAAGAGCTTGGGGTTTCTTTCAAAGATCTTAGCAGAATATTAATTCTAGTAATTGTATTGTGGTTTATTCTTGATATTTTATAATTGTTCTAAAATGTCTTGGGTTTGGGGATAACAAGAAACATTGGATATACATTCAATATTTTAATTAAAAAATCAGAATAATAGAACTGCTTTTGATAATAGTAAATATCTATATAGAAAAGATATAATTCTTTGCTTTCAGAAGATACATTGCCAGTAAAAATCCTCAAGTAATAAGCAAACATTTTATATTACCTAAAACTTTGACTAATCTGCCCTACTGAATTTAATGGGGACAAGTGTTGTCTGGATGCTGCCCAGAGTCTTTGGTAGAGAAATGGGCAGCATATCAAATAAATAAATAAATAAATAAATAAATAAATCAATAAATCAATCAATCAATCAATCAATAAGCAAGCAATTAATGACTTTGCACAAGCTAGACAGTTGCCAACGTTCAAAAATCAAAACCAAAAAATTTACTTAGTTACATTAGCTTGATAAATTCTTCTTCCACAAAACATAAATCTATGTATATATCGCAGGATAATGGTGCACCTTAAGATTTGTTAACTACCATCATTATTTTCTCTAATTAAAACAATAAAAGAAAAATAGTTTAGGAGGATTAAAATACTTTCTTCTATTATTTTGTTGGTATAAGAGGACTCCACATGTGTCAGAGTTCTGTATCTCAAATACTAGGATTCCTCTGCTCAGCAGGTGTTACTGTACTGTATATAAAAATCAGAACTAGAATAATGCATCATATCATTTAAGGAATAACTGAAAAAGCCATGTTACTTAATGAAATCATCCTATTCTGGGACATTTCTATATGTTGTTTCTACAGATGTTCATTAGGTCCTTTTGCAATACTTTAAGAATTAATTTCCTTAGGGATTTTGCTCCATTGTCAGACTGGTATTACTATAATTTTTTTTCACCTGTCCCTAAATCAAGATACATTTAAAATTGATTTTGCTTATGTTTTGTGAGATTGATTTCTCCCTCAAATCAGAAAGGATAGTTGAAACCTTTGTCATACAACTTTATTTTAGTAAAGCCATTTGGTAAACTAATCATTCTACAAATGATTTCATGTTTTCTATGCTACCTCAGGTTTTGTTTAAATGTATTATCTTTTCATCCTTATAGTTTTAATTTTCAGTTACTGCTGCCAAAAAAATCAGTAAAATAGAGACTTTATAGATGCTAGCAATAGTAGGGAAATCATATATAGTCATATACCCTCCTCCCACTTATTTATGACTGTATGACTCTAACTTGTTGCTTGTATCCTTATATTAATATTGATTGCTTGTTTGTATCCTATGACAATCATTAAGTGTTGTACCTCATGATTCTTGACAAACGTATCTTT
>JANHGD010002263.1:176500-188515 GCA_027560375.1 Imantodes cenchoa
GTTCTTGTCCCCCCAGTTCCAAGGCCGAGTAGGTGTCTACACCCTTGGGAGGCAACATCCAAAGCCACTCGGTCTTGTCTGGATTGAGTTGAAATCTACCTGTTTTAAAGGGGCCATAGTTGGCCATCCTTGATTGTGATTCCCACAGATAATCTCTGGAGCTGTTCACATTGGAAAACAAAAAAAGAACATGTGCTGTGCTCAACTAATCTGAAAATACTTTCAAGAGTAAAAAAAAGAAAGTGTCTATTTTGCGTTGTCTTCTTGAAAAGTATTTGTTTTTCTGCACTCAATTACCATTTGTAGCTCCTGGGGGAAAGAAGAATGCAAGAGAAGCTCAATCAAAATAAAAATCTAACAGCAAAATATACTTAATTCTATTTATTTGAAATGTGGGTGGCTGGAATGAAGATTAGTTTTTCGACTCCTGTGGGTGCTATATTTACGGGTAGTCATTGACTTACAACCTTTCGTTTAGTGACCATTTGAAGTCACAATGGCACTGAAAAAAAGGTGTGCTCTGTGGACATTAAAAAAAATGCATTCATCAAGAATCATAAGATACAAATAGGTTACTAATAAGCAATCAAATCATACTAGGAAATAAATAAAACAATGTACATGGTAGAGATTCAAGCAACAAGGTTATAGTCATAAGTGGGAGAAGATAGGTAATAGGAAGAATGAGAAGAATAATATAATGCAGTCTTAGTAAATAGTTTGACAGTATTGTGGGAATTAGTTTTTAAGCAGAGTGATAGCATTCGGGAAAAGCTCTCCTTGTGTCTAAATGTTCTGGCGTGCAGAGCTCTATAGTTGTTTTGAGGGTAGGAATTAAAACAATTTATGACCAGGATGCGAGGTGTCCATAAATATTTTCACTTTTTGACTCGTGCAGTATACAGGTCCTCAATGGAAGGAAGGTTGGCAGTAATTGTTTTTTCTGCAGTTCTGATTATCCTCTGAAGTCTGTGTCTGTCTTGTTGGTTTGCAGAACCAAACCAGACAGTTATAGAGGTGCAGATGACAGACACAATAATTCCTCTGTAGAACTGTATCAGCAGCTCCTTTTTTATTGGTTTATAATATGTTTTTATAATACTATAAGAAAATCTTTATTATTTATACAAATGAAGTTTGTTATCTATACAGAATGGTAATGTGATACAGAACAACAGATACACCAGTAGTTTAAAAATTTCCAGATAACATACATATTCATACAACACTGTGAGACATCTAAGTAAATTTCCAACTTCAGTATAGATTGTTCTCTCCTGGTAAATTGCCAGGTTTGAGTGAATCCTTCATGAATTATCCCTTCTTATCTTCATAGGTGTGGAGGGACATTGCATTGCATGGTGAGATCTTAAAATGGTTGGTTCCAAACCTCCATTGCTTTTTTTTTAAATTTTCTTATATTGCCCCAGAACTGTGTTATATCAGGAAAGTTTAGGAAAATTAATAGGAGATTGAGAGGAAATAAAAGCAGTTCCATGAGCAGCTGCTTAATGCTCATTGGACTGAAATGCCAGTTCATCTGCTATGGGTGTTGCCACGTCAATGCAGCTCTATCCCTCCATCAGCTTTGAAAATGTCTAGCATTTATTTGTTTGTTTGTTTGTTTGTTCAAATTTATATGCCACCCAACTCCCAGGGGACTCTGGGCGGCTTACAGAGAAAGTAAAGATAATGAACAAATAAGTAAAAAAGTCAAAACAGCAATATTAAAAATACAGATAAAAATTAAAAATAATTCTATCAATCATAACATTCAAGGGGTGACCATTTTAAGTCATTCTAAACGGTCCCTATCCCCAGGCCTGTCGGAAGAGCCAGGTTTTAAGGGCTTTGCGGAAGGCCAATAAGGTGGAGGTGGTCTGGATCTCCAGAGGAAGTTGGTTCCATAGAGTCGGGGCCATCACAGAGAAGGCTCTCTCTCGTGGTCCCGCCAACCAACATTGTCTGGCTGACGGGACCCGAAGGAGACCCACTCGGTGGGATCCAACTGGTTGTTGAGAGGTATGTGGTAGCAGGCCGTCTTGAATATATCCTGGTCCAATGCCATGTAGGGCTTTAAAGATAATAACCAACACTTTGAATTGTGACTGGAGACTGATAGGCAACCAATGCAGCTGGCGGAGAATCGGTGTTACATGGGTGAATCTTGGTACATCCACCACAGCTCGTGCTCACAGCATGGGAGAAAGGCTATAGCAAGAACCAGATTTGTATATTACAGTGTCAAAGAGTTGTTTCTTTGCCAAGATCTGTTAAATGCTTGTTCAGGTCTAAGGTTTAGAATGTCCAAATAAGTCTTCAAGAAACTGAAAACCTTCAAAGTTCAGACATCATTTGTGATCTTTGGACCAACAGATTAGCAAGAGATTCCAAGCTATAAACTGTCCATTTGTAAATTTCCCAGATTTTGCCATTGTGGTCATTGTTACTTTTGTTTTCTTTTTTTGTCATCACAGAATGAAAAATGGAAAGTCTTGAAAATATTTTTGGGTTATGCTAGCAGGTCTTCATAAAAAACATCCATATGAGGTGTTTGAAGAAGGAGATTGATAATCATAGTAATCAACAGGGTGTTATGAAACTCTCAGTTTTCACACTGCACCTAATAAATAACTCCAGAAGACTGGGGCAGCTGTTGGTGGAGTTGGAATAAATCAGGAATAAGAACACAAATCTGACAAAGCTTTGTGGTATGTTTTGGAAAAGTTAGAAGAAAGAACTATTCTGAACAGGAGCACAGATACACTACTAGGGTATTTTTTTTCAATATACGATGCTCTCCTAGCCTGCTCCCATGTTTTATTATTAAAATAATATGGTGATAAATGAATTTACTGAACAGTTCATTCAGTGAAAAATGATTTGCCTGAAAGTTTGTGCCTTGATATTTGTGATAAAAATGGATAATGAAATAGAATGTAGTGTGGGAAATGCATTTTAGTGCTGTGATCTGTAGCCCAGAAAGGTGCCAAAATGAGTGATTAATTTTGCAGTAATCAATTACCAGAAATGCTGTTCATAGGAAATTTATTAAATGGAAATTAAATAATAGAGGAGCTTCACTTACCGTTCTGACCGTAAGCTAGACCTCAAGGCTAAAGGCAGAATCTTGACAAATGGCAGGAACAAATGATGGATGGAGACCACCAAGATACATTGTATAATGGATCTGCAGCAGATTTGATTTGGGGCTGTTTATTACTCAGATTTAAAACTCTCAAGAAGAGGGATTGTTTATTTAGTTCCTTTGTTTTAGTAAACTTAAAAATTGGGTCATATTTTGTACAGGTTCGTGGGGCCTTAAAAAAACCCAGAACAGGTACTTGTTTATTATTGGGCTTCATACCAAAAAGAGATTTGAGATATGTAGGAATAATAAAAGCCAGGAGTATAATAAGTCATAAGTCAAAGACATGCTGATGAAAATCTCACTTCTTTGTTCAGAAGATTCAAACATCACTGTAACTTTATGTTGAACTTAGTAGGAAAAAGTGATCATGAGACATGTTTATTTAAAAAAAATAACAATAGCACTTAGACTTATATACCACTCCATAGCATCTTACAGTACTCTCCCACAATGTCAGAATATTGCCCTCAAAAATGTAGGTGTTGTAGGCATTCTGTTTTACATAGACTATAAAAAATAAATTTATTATTAATGATGTTTGCTGTATTTTATCTTCTATACTGGCTGTACACCGCCCTGAGTCCCCAGGGAGAAGGGCGGTATAAAAGTCGAAATAATAAATAAAATAAAATAAATAAATAATAAAACTGAAGGAAATTCACTGATTATTAAACTCAATGTTCCACTTTCTGGATATTGTGAACAAGGAGTCAGTAGAGATGCCAACCTTAACATAATAGTGATTAGGTTTCCTGAGCAGGGAGAGCGATTCTTCTCTGCTGCCTGCCTCACTCCCCTCTTGGATCACACACAGATCTTCTCCTCTGCCTACTCCTCTCCCTTTACCTCCACATTGGCTAGAGAGCACAGCACTGCCTAACCCAGTGCAGATCCTCCCAAGGGTTCACGGCAGCTGCTGTTGTTGGAGATAAGTGATGGAGTTCTCCTGAAAGCACTGAGAGCAAGGGCTAAGGGAAGATGCAACTAAGGAAAAGAGGGGCAGGAATGACGAAAGATCTGTTCTTTCCTGGGGATGTTGGTGTGCACCAAGAGAAAAAGAAGCAAAATGAGATGAAGAATGAGGTCACAAAACATCGGAGGCTGAAATCCCTGTAGCGGGAGGTAATGCTGGGCTATGGAGAGTGGGAACAGCGAGCTTGCAGAAGTAAACGTCCCCTTGAACGAGCTGCAAAGCAAGTTTCTGATTTTTCCCACAGCCAACCAAGAAATGCCCATGATAGCATAGATAAACCATTGCTTGGTGGGAGGTGGTCCTGCAGCAAATCACTGACCTCCAAGATCCTCTTCACGCAGCACAGAATGGTTATTCAGCATAGAAAACATCACTTTTTTTGCTGGATCACCTTCACCAGGCTTTAGTCTGCCTCAGCACTAAACTAGCAAAAATTGGAGCCTCTGCTACAGAGGCTGTCCTCTGTAAAAGTTAGGGGGGTTGGATTAGAAGACCTCCCTTCCAACTGTTATTCTGTTACTATAATAAACCACACACACACACACACACACACACACACACAAAAGGGGGAATGAACTCTCGGAATCATGAACATTTATGATTCTTTTGGTGCTGGCAACCAATGAACTGGGTTTAACCAATGTGTTGAGTAACACATTATTGAATAACACATTGAATAACCAATGTTTTGTGGACTAATCTAAACCGGTGTACTACCCGGAAAGACTTTGTTTTTAAAATGCCCAAGACCAAAACCATGTTTTATTTCACATGTCACCCATGTTCACACAACATGCATATTAAAAATTGTTCCTATTCTCGAGATATACATATTAGAAGCCAAGATAGATTGGTTCAGCACACTAGAAAAGGGGTCCCTCAACCTTTTGGACCTCAGGGACCACCAAGTCATAATTTTAAATCCTGCGGACCACCAAACTCATACTTTTAAATCCTACGGACCTTAATTCATAATTTTAAATCCCACAAACCTTAATTCATAATTTCCAGAGCTGTAGCTGTAGTCCCTTCCCTCCTTTCCTTTCCTTTCCTCTCCTCTCCTCTTCCTGGATTGGATTAATTGCTCTCGGCCATATCTGACCCAGCAGCCAAGATTTCTCCACGGACCACCAAAATTTTCTTACGGACCATCAGTGGTCCACGGACCACAGGTTGGTGACCTGTGCACTAGGACAAACTGTGATTGCCTATTGAATGGTTCAGGATGTTGGTGCAATCCAACATATGTAGCCATTTTATTAAGGGAACCAAAATTGACTTGCAGAAGGTGCGCAGGCTGCCTTTTGATTTCACCTTTTTTTCCAGGCGCCACGTGGGTGCGGAAGGCTCCCACTGGACGCCAGACGGCGAAAGGGCCTTCGCTTCAATGGTCGAGGCGGCGCTGTTCTTGCATTCACTCACGAGAGACACAAACACACACCTACCCACAGCCGTGCACGCCAGGGCACGCGCAACCTTGCTCTTTTTCGCCGTCACCCACCTGTACCTGCAGGGGCACCAGGCGCAATTTGCACCGCTCGTTCACCAGGAAGCCCTTGGGCAGGTCGATGTATTGGCTCCACTCCTCGGAGAAGAGCTGCACCACGAACTTGCGGTGCATGTCGAGCTGGTCGCCGTAGAGGCTCAAGAACTTCTGAATTAGCATCTCATAGCCGGAGCCGTGCGGCACCGTCGAAGGCCTGGCGAAGACCGAGAAGCAAAAGAGCACCGGCACAGACCCAGAGCCGCCGCCCCCACCGCCACTACTGAGCGGGAGAGGAGCGACGGCGGCTGAGGGTTCCGAAAGCTGCTGCTCCGCCGCCGCCGCCATGTTCGCGGGCAGCCGCTCCAGTTCCGCTCCGCCGGCGCAGCTCCTCCTCCTGTCACTGCCGCCGCCTGGCCAGACAGGAGGCGCTGGCGGCCCCCAATCGCGGCTTTTGCTCCTCCTCCTCACCATAGGAGCCTGTCCTGGGACGGGCGAGGCACCGCCAGGTGGGGACGAGGAAGGGGAAAGGTCGCGGCTCCCCTCTTGAAATGGGCGGCAAGCCGTGTGGTGGGGGAGAGAGCGCGAGCCTCGTTCCCGCTGGCCCGACTGCTGTGCAAACCGGCGGGCACCTTGGGCTGTAGGGGCAGCGGACCGGGACGGCTATGAGGCGCTGTGGCTGGGAGCTGCGGCTCGCATCCAAGCCTTCGCCGCGGCGCGTCTTAAGAGGAGGTTTAGGAGAGAGGGCGGTCTCTTAGGAGGCCAGGCTGCCACTCGTGCCCGTTCTCCTCCTCAAAAAAAGGGCCATGCCAGTTGTGCTCGGCAGCTGTGGATTACGGTACCTCCAGTGCATGTAGCGAACCGAGAAAATGGAAGGGTGTAGTAGAGAGTGATGTGGAATAAAGTCAAGCAGGGAGAATCATACAGTCCCTTTTTTAAAAAGACGGCTTAAATCAAATTTAAGCACGATTATTAAAATAGAACCCAGTGACAAATTGCTATTATGGATCCAAACATTCCACATAACTTTGTTGTGATCTGAGATGATAAAATTGCCCGGCTACTGAAAATGTAACTAGAAGCATTCCAAATGAACTTATTTCATGAATGGTATTTGTCAGTTGGATGGCTGTAAGTTGGGTAGAATTGGAGATGCCAACCTAAGCTCTTATGTCCTGAGTCTTCCCACACATGGCTAAAACACAGATTAATCTGTGAGCCAGTCAGATAGCTTTAATTCTCCTAGTGGTGCAAGCAAAGTGAAAATATTTGCTGTATTGGCACTGAAATGCAATGAAGAAACTTCCCCTTGGAGCTTGTGCATGCTGCTGGAGCCAAACACACATTGTACATTGCTACTGTTCTACCAAATTATTTAAATGCATTGGTTGTCTCTCCCTTCCTGTCACCAATTAAAGGTTAACACATTATGGCATTTCACCATTGTACTTGGCAGTGTTTTTGCTCTTATGAAAACAAAAATGGTAGGGAGAATCCACTGCTGGATGCTGAGGTTTGTTCTTCCCACAAATCAGGCCAGAATGAGCATTATGAGAATGGTAATGGTAAAGGCCTCAGGAAGTGCAGATGGGTAGAAACACCCATCAACAATGCTATTGTTCTAGTAGAAATAGATGAGCAATGTGGCGTGATGAAAACAGAGTCCATAGAATCAGAAATGCATCTCTGTTATTGTGCTCAATACGTTTATTTATTTATATATATCCTGCCTTTATTTTTATAAATAACTCAAGATAGCGAACATATCCAAAACACCTTCCTATTTTCCCAAAAACAACGCTCTGAGGTGGGTTGAGCTGAGAAAGAATGACTGGCCCAAAGTCACTCAGCAGGCTTTCAGGGCCAAGAGGGGACATAAAAATCACATGGTTTTTTGGTTGTTGTTGTTTTGGGGGGTTTTTTTTTTTTTTTTGCTTTCTAGCCTGATATCTTAACCACTAGACCAAACTGGCTGAATATTCCCTGTTTCAGACTTCAACCATGCCTTGTTGATGGTATACTTTTATATTTGTTCCAGATCTGGTGCAAAAAAACCCCACCACCACTGGAAATATTTTTTTAGGTTTTTAAGATGTTTGTTTATCCTGCTTTTATTATTTTTATAAATTACTCAAAGTGATGAACATACCTAATACGTCTTTCTCCTCCTGTTTTCTTCAGACCACCAGCAAAAATATAAGGATATGATATAACTCAGTAGCTAGTCAAAGTAACATATAAAGACAAATTTCAGATGTTGATACAAAGTACGGGCTGCCTTTCTGGCTTCAGCTCTTGGATGGGAAGGACGGAAACTAAATTTAATTGTTAACTTGAAATTTTCCCCTTTAATTTCCCCTTAATAGCTAATGTGATAAATTCCCCTTTAATTTTGATTTGGCAGCAAGTTTTGGAGTATAGGAATTGTCACAAGGCTTATTACATGCAACTCTGCATTGTAGATTGTGCACCACTGAGATAGGAACAAATTACATTTTCTCAAACAAGTGGGACTTTTATCAGGATTTATCATATTAATTTCCTTGGCATAAAATAGCTTTCACTGAATTTTTACTAATTTTATCTGAGATGAGTTCAATTAAAAATCACAAAAATGTAAGTAAGACAACTTTTTCTTGGATTTCTACATTGCTTTTAATCCATTCAAGAAGTTTGCCCTATCTTCAAATTAAATATTTAAAATGTTTCAAATTTTGTCTTTCTCCTTACTAAATAATGAATGTAACCTAATTTCAAACTTAGTCATATTTCTAGTCACTTGTATTCTAAAGCCTGGAATTGCTATAAAATGCAGAATTTGATGAATCCGAAACCATAAATATGCCCTAATTTCTAAGTTACATATACACGCCCTCGTGTTTAAGGTACTGTATATTCCTGACATTTAAATCTTAAATTATATATATAATAATCCTTTGATATTTTTTTAATCCTGGAGCTGTTTAATTTTATCTTCATGATTAAAAGAAATATCTTAAATAGTGTCTTAAGCTCCAAGACTTTGCTCTTTAAAATGCCTCAATGCCTTCCAAAGGCAAAAAAAGAAGAAGAAGAAAAAGGCAAGTGTTTGAATCCCATTTTGTAATAATAAAAAGAGTAATAAGGGCACATATGCAGCTATGCTTTTTGCATTTATATATTAAAAAGATTAATGGCATGTATAATTAATATGGAAAGTGCTATAACACGCTGTTGGGACTATTGAATATAGAGAGATTTTGTATATACCGGTAGTCAAGCAGTCTCCCAAAAATTTGGAAATCGCAAATTGCTGTCATACAGCAGTGATGATTTATGAAGAGAAAGGTAATACAGTCACATCAGTGCCAAGTGGCACTTCATGAACCAAGATAACAGTGGTGACATGGAAACATTAGAGATGTATTTGTCAGTAAGTGTTTACTTGAGAATAAATTAGAAGGGATTATAGCTCTTATAATATTAATTCAATTACATGAAATCCTGAGGATAAATCTGTAGCCCAAATAATGTATGCTACCTGATATCAGAAATTCCATACAAATATATCTGAATTCTGGGTCATCTTTCCCATCATATATGTCATTTCATATTTCTTGAACAGGAAATCATACAGTTTTGTAATAATCTTATATTAGCTTTAGAACAGCAAAATAACAGAACTGGGAGGAACCATTTAGGCCATGGAATTCAGGCCCTCTGTTACATACAGAAATCCAAATTAAGGTGTTCCGAGCAGATGGCTATCTAGCCTCCACTTGAATGCATCCAGTGAAAGGACTTCCATTTCTGTTTGGATAATTATTTATTTTATTATTTGTTTATTAAACAGCTACCTATCTACCAGAAGGAACAAAAGAACAAATAAAATATAAGTAAAACAAAATTACATTTGAAACAAACAAACAAAAACACTGTGAGGTCCCAATAAAATTTGCACCCACTAAACAACCACAACATGCCACTTCTACAACATCCAGTATCTGACAACACATTTACAATATCTGGCCAGGTGATGCTTTTTCACCAAGGACGCCCACAATATATCCACCTTGCATGAGCTAGTAGAACTGGTAGAAACCATCAGGGATGGGCAGTTCTTCAAGTAACCTAGCTTATGTTTGTAGGGCGAAACTTTTTCTTCTTGCGTGCCAAAAATGAGAGTGTGCATCCGCGCTAGCGTGCATGCATGCCACCACACAACCCCCCGCGTGCGCCACACTGCTTATGCATGCATACCCGTGCATGTGCCCCCGTTGGGCCGTTTTTCACCCTCAGGCTTCCTTAAAGCTTCTGGAGAGCGAAAAATGGCCCAATGGGCAAACCGGAAGTTCTGAAAAATAAACTTCCACTTTGCCCGTTGGGCCATTTTTCACACTCCAGAGGCTTCAAGGGAGCCTCCTGTAGCCTAGGGAGGGCGAAAACAGCCTCCCCCGCCCCCTGGAAGGCCAAAAATCAGCTGGCCAGCACGCGCATGCGCACTGGAGCTGACATAGGGCAATGCCTCACATGCCCTCAGATATGGCTCCACGTGCCACCTGTGGCACGCGTGGCATACGTTCGCCATCACAGTTGTAGGGCTTTGAAGGTGACAGGTAGCACCTTGAACTGTACCCATTAGGTTTCTGGGGACTAGTACAGCTCATGTTACATGGGTATTTGCAGGGGGCCTACCCACTGGGCCTACCCATGTTTCTGCATTGCAGGCCAGCTTACAAATACTCTTCAAAGGCAAGCCTGCCTAGAATGGCATTGCAATCGTTCCATTGGGAGGTGGCTAAGGGATGAGGGACAGTGCACAGTGCTTTTGAATTAGGCAAGGGTGCCAATCACACACAAGATATATTTTTTCAAAGGCTCTCCTGACCGCGGTTGCCATTGCTCTTTGAGCAGGAGCTGTGAAGCCAGGAGACACCTGAATTGCACACTAGTACCATAATTAATTTTTGGGAAATTAATTCCCCTTTTTTTCAGTATTTTGAAGCACTGAATTTGAACTAGCAATTTTATCTTGCTTGCAGTATTTATTTGCTACACTATAAAATTTTATCTGCATAGCTTAAAACCACAAAATACATTAATTAACAAAACCAAAAAATATTGAATAAAAATAGACCAAAACTGAGACAAGGTTCAGGAAAAGTGGGTCACAAGCTGCCAAAGAGTGTAAAGATTAATACAACCATTACATTGTTCCAGAAATAGACTGGAAGGCACATAGCTCAAATTTATATAATGGTCTTAATTATGTCTGAACATGGGAAAATAGACATGTTATCCTACTTTTTTCCCTAAGTGGAAGAAACATCCATGAAAGAAAACAGTAATTTAAGATGCAGTCTTTACAACAAAGTTATTTGCATTTGTTCAAGAAAAGTCAGAGCAGTTTTGTTGAGAGAGAATCATTTGTTGCAGTGACAGCCTTGGAACTTTCTTCCAAGTTCAATGTTCTTTATTATTATATGCTTATCTCCAGTGAACCACAGTAATCTTTTCTTTTCCCTACACCATTTGTTGTCCAAGTATGGTCTGAATTATCTTCCTGATTTTGACTGCACTTTCTGGTGAACTGCCAGGTTTTCTTGGCTAAACCACATAGTTTCTTCAATCTCCTTAATTTAGGTGATACAGGTATGACTTCTAGAGTTACTTTGTATTTGTCCTGCTACTACATTAAACACTCAAATCATTTGTGCATATGCATTTATTCACTTTTTGTTCCTTTTTCCTATGATTGGCATTTCTCTTTGTGCGACCATTTTATTCTTTGCCACAATCAATGTTGTCAGTACTGGTATTTATTTTAAAGCTATAGCAGTGTTATTCTTTCTACCTAGTGTTACATTAGATATCCTTATATAAACCGATGTTTATATAACTTTTCCCCCTTAATATTTTTATACCTAAGTTACTAAATTTTCTGTCACAAAATAGGTTGTTGGGTAGTGGCATTTGCAATTTAATTTAATTTTTTTTTAAAAGAATCCTATTAATTAAACTTGTATATTCCAAAAGAACTAGATATTTAGATAAAGTGATAGCACAAAGTTCTATCTATTTCCATTCTCATGCACAATTCTTTGTTAGATTTTAGTTAATTAAAACCAGAAAAGAAACAATAATTACTTCTGAAATAATAATGTGCCCTTATCTCAGATTTTTACCTATAATTCCAGAAATGAAAAAGTAAAATTTTGAATATGCAGATAGAAAAACAGCACACATGTAGATTTTACAATAGATGTTGTTTATCAACTTCTAAATTTGAATTACTTTTTTTTAATGCACACTGCTGTTTGATTAGATGAATTAGCCTATATTTTCTGTATACCTACATAAGCATTACAATGAATTTTCCCAAAGGTGCTTTTTCAAGAGGCAACCGGACAGAAAGTCCGGTTGCCTCTT
>JANHGD010002263.1:252387-262487 GCA_027560375.1 Imantodes cenchoa
ACAACCTTTAAAGATTTTGTTATGATTAAATAAGAATTTACAATTTTGTTATAATTAAATAAGCATTTATAATTTTGCTATATTAAATAGGTGCATTTCATATTAATAAAATTGAAGTTATCTGATAATTATTTTACAAATATATTTATCTTTTAAAAAATCATATTAATGGTTTGCTGGAGTTAAAATTATGATTTAGGGTCCGTGGGATTTAAAATTATGAATTTGGTGGTCCCCAAGGTCCAAAAGGTTGGGGACCCCTGGTCTAGTCATACTGTAGCATTATATTCAGGTAAAATATTCAGATATTTTAGCCATAAATTGCATTTATTTCCAATATATTGAATAATGTCAGCAGTATTCCCCCTGCTCCTAAACACATTTAATTGGATTGAAGTTAAAATGGGTTTTCCCTGAAATAATTAAGGGAGCCAGAGCAATGTATGGTTAAGTTGCTGAACTAGTAACCTTGAGAGCCAGATTCTAGTTTAGGCATGGAAACTAGCAGGATAATCTTGGATGAATCACTCCCTTTCAATCTTTATCAAGCTGTGGAACAAGCTGACTGAAAAAGAAATCCCCTTATCACATCATGCACTGATGTGCTTTGATGAAGAACTAGGGTGAGCACGTGCAAAACAAGTGATCTTGCAACCAAGCAGGACAAGAGCTAAGAAGAACAAGAGCAACTTGCCTGAAAGTGAATGTGTTTGGGGTTCTGTTTAAAATGCTTTGAAGATGACAAGTGCAATAAGAATTCTGGTTATTCTCTGCTCTCTCCCAGAGGTTAATTTGAGCCAGAAAGACCTAAGGCTTAACTCCAGAACCTGTTTTAAATACCATGGGCATGCAAAGTAGAAATAGAATACATATGTGCATATGAACAATGGCATTCTTTGCCACTAAATAACCACATCATCTCCCAGACATCTGGATTTACAGCCATCAAAGAGTGCAGCTTCTTGGCAAGCCCATTCTTGAACCCCAGCCCCTTCATTTTAGAATTCAAGCATTACTCCATGCAGTCTTCTCAGCACCAAATGTAACTTTCCATTATTTTCAATCCTATTTTTTTCTGTATAAGCTATTTGCATTGCATATCTGTCCACTATTTGCCTCCTCCTTTTTAATGAACTGGAACATCAGTATGCTTTTATTTCCAAGATTCTGAGTGAAAAGACTATTAGTGCCACTTAGTAAAACAAAACAATTTTCCTCCCAAAATTCCCATATAGAGTAAAATAAAAAGGCAAAGCATCAACTCTGCCCTTCATCTAAGGCAGATTTCACCAACTTAATACATGTTTTAGAGCTGCAGTTCTTAGGAATAGCTAAAATACTATGTGACTTCAGTCCTTTATTAAAATAGACAATTTGTTTACAGCTAAATACATTTTCCCTGGTTTGTTGTTTTCCTATATGTTTTCTAAGATTCTTCTAAAATGTAACTATTTTACTAAAAAATCCAAGCAGGTTTATAGAAGTAGAATTGGCCTAGTTATTAGGTAATATTAGCGAGAGAAATAATCAATTACAGGTAGACTTTACTTAAAAACTGATCTGTTTAGTGATTGTTTGAAATTATGACAGTACTAAAAAATAACTTTACAATCACTTCTCACATTTACAATTATCACCGCATCCCTATTTATCATGTGGTTGATATTCAGGCACTTTGCAGGTTTTATGATTGTCCCAGTATTCTGTGGTCATGTGATTGCATTTGTATTTTTCATAGCCATCTTCCACAGAAAGAGAATCAATGAAGAAGTGCATAGTAAAATCATAAATTGCAGTCACATGATGTCTGCTTTCATTTATCAAGCACATCACTTACTGTAGCAATGGATTTGCTGATCCCAGTTGTGGTCACTAAGCAAGGATTACCCGTACTTTCACTTCCTAGTTTCCAATGAAGCAATAACTTGTAATATTTGATTGTGGTGGTTTAAATATTGAGTTGCATTGTCCCAAAGGTGCTTTTGCAAGAGGCAACTGGAGTTTCTTCCTTCCATTCCCCACCATCCAGTCAGAGCTGAAGAAGCTTCTTGGATGAGAAGCGAAACATCTTCAAAGAAAAACCAGAAACTCCAGTTGCCTCTTGAAAAAGCACCTTTGGACATCCATGACCTGGGTGACTGAGAATCTCCATAGACATTGAGTTGCATTGTTCCGCTCCAGTTTTATACCTTAAAAGCTGGAGGTAAGCATGAATAACCTTGAGAAAGAAGAGAAAGAGCCATGACCTATACAATGGTCTTATAAATGAAATTTGAATCTGAAGGAGTGGCAAAAGTGTCTCACAAGGAACCCTCCCTAGTTTACAAGAGAGTAAACATGAGCGGCAGGAAGGTGTCTTTTAGTTTTTCAAGATTCTGTTACTATAACCTTATAATAAAGATAGATCTAGTACTTCAGAACTCATTTTTCTGGTATTTCAGTGCAACTAGCAAGCTAGTCTTGCAATGAATGAAATAAGATACAGTATAAGTAGTGTAACTGAAAGTAAATTTGGATAGCAGCTGATGGAATGGATAGGCAAGACTAACCTAAATGGTTCCTAATAGGGAACCATGTAGTATATATTGGAGGTAGAGACCTTTTGAGAGCTATATGCAATGAAATTTCATTTTAATGAATGCCAATTAACGTACATTCAAAGTGACAATAAAGTTTTCTAAGTCTTCTAAGTCCTTGGTCTCATTCTGGAAAGGCTTGAGGGAAATTCAAAGTTGACCTCCTGCTGCTGCTATTCTTGTAATTCAGCTACTTGGTTAGATGAGACTGCATGGGACAGTCTGTGGTCTAAGTACAAAGAGAAGTGAAGAGCCACATCCCTCAAATGTATTACCGTTAAGTCTTATTTTAACAATCTGGGGGGGAAAGGGTTGACTGTGTTTCCCCAAAGTCCATGAAATCAAGCACTGCATTATTACAATTATGCAAATTATACAAAGTACATTGTCGCTGCAAAACAAATAATACAAATCATTCCATTTGTATAATCAATGTTATTTGCATAAAAATACAATCACATGAATGAGACAATTTGAGATCCATGCATGTGATGTCCCTTGCCCTGAGATGAGGAAAACTGAGCACTGGATTACATTCTTTTGTTCTTGTTGTTGTTGCTCATAATATATGTGTGTTTATTGTTTAATTCACACAAGCATTTTAATGCTTTTTGTACTTTGTATGATTTTATAAAGTAAGTAAGATATAGTAATGTTTCTGAATGGCAATTTGGATATTATAGAAATTTGACCCAAATGCTTGGAAGCAAAGATTTAAGTTTGCTTAGTACTGAAAAATATTTTTTGCTTTATTTTTTTGCAAAATTTAATTTCTTTTAACTGACCAAAATTGCATTTTATGTTCTCTGTTTTCACAACAATGGGAAACACATGCATTCATTGTGTCACCTAGCTCCAAGCACACATTACATATTTTGCAACAGAATATATGGTAATAAAAAACATAAACAATTAAGCAAACTATTTCTAACTGATACAACTAACAAAAGAAGGTGGAGGCCCACTGTTGAATGAAATATGAGCAAGTCTGTTAAATTTTTAATGCAATCTACAAACTAGACTAACTGGATGATTTGGATTTATGCCAAATTCAGTGGGACTAATCAGCTGAAGTTGAGTAGATAATTTAGACTTGATTATCTCGGAGATTCTTTTTTTATTTGTATTTCGGAATCTCTGTTTACAAATTGAAAATTGTTCCTTGATAACTTTTTATTTTCCCTTTGAAAGCTTTAAAAAAAAATACTATGAAATGTGACAGAACAATCATGCAGCATAACCAGAACAGTATAGAAAGGGTAGCATTAATGCAACTATTTATTCTCTTGTTTGTTTGTTGGTTTGTTTGTTTCTTGCCTTTATTATTTTTACAATTAACTCAAAGGCAAACATGTTTCCTTCCCTTTCTTATTACATTTATAATTTGCTGTATTTTGAATAACAATTTAAATGTAAATTTTGGCATGTTAGCTTACTAGAATTATACAATATTGTCAATGTCTGATTTAGAAAGTATAATTTTATCTGAATAAGCTAACCTATTCCTTACATTTCTAAGTTGCCAACATACTATAATTGCAGACTTGGCATTGTCTTCTGACTTTTTCAAAATGCCAGATGAAATGAATGCTTTTATAAAAGTCAGGAGATTTACTACTAGAATTTCACCCTATGGAATGCATTTCATTTCATAATGTAGATCATTTATCCTATATTGTAGTTTGTTATTTCATCCTATTAGATCAGAACAGTAATGCAAAATACTGATACAGATCACATTTTTTTAAAAGCCACTATATAACTTGCATCAGAGTTGTACAGAAAATACAAACTGTGTGAAGAACAAACTTTATTATTTTGTAGCAATTATTACTTTGCTATGTTGAGAGGTATTTCTATGAAAAATTATTTACAAGCTAATTTTTCATAGAAAAAAATCAAAAAAATCTTGTACATCTATAAAACTGACCTGTACTTTAATGATTTTTGAATAATATTTAGTAACTTTTCATTTTTTAAATATAAAATGCCAAAATATTAAAATATCGAATTCTTTTTAACTCCACTGATATGCCTAACCATACATTTCTCACACCTGTCCTCACAGCATTAATACTACATCAACCAATTATATCCAACTAAGTTGTGAATAAAGAAGCCATGCATGACAAACATTTCTAAAGAAGTGCCAACAAAATCTTACTGCTGTGCCTAACTCAATTTCTCTTTTAAAGGCTATGAATAAACTGTAAAAATGTGTAGAAATTGCTTTTTAATCTTGCATTTCATACTCATGAATACTTCCCAATCTTTGAAAAATCTACCTTCATTAGTGCTAATGTGCTTTATCAGAAAGGTTAATGGCAACATTTTTAACAATATGAGGAAACCTTGATTAATTGGTGGCAGAAGTCCTTGTTATTTAAAAAGTTCATTATATCATCATAGCAATTGGTACCATGATGATGTTACTTATGTGAATTACTTTATATTATGTAATTAATGCCATTGGTAAACAAGTAATATAAAGAACAGTGCAAATTTGGTTTACTGTATATGAAGTCTGTTAATCGAAGTTTGGCAATACACTGTTTTTAAAATTACAAAAATGTACAAAACCAGAGATGTTAAAGAGGGTGGAACATGAGAACAGATTCTTACTTAACCAACGTAAGCAACTATATTTGAGAATATTGCATACAAAGGTTTGTATATTATGAGTGGTTTAAAAAGCATACAGTATAGGGAGCTATGAAAGCATACGTAGGGGGAAAGATACGTACAAAATCTATAGTGAGTGATAATGAATGCTGTGTTTTCAGTAGTTAAAATGCAAAAAGAAAAAATATCTTCCAACATTATAGGGCTTGGATTCATCTACCTATCTTTCCACTTCATAATTATCTAGTATTGTTTATATTGTGAAAGCATTTGCTACCTTAAATATAAAGCTGCTTTTATAAAACTTGATATGCAATGGAGGGCTAGCTCTTTGTACAACTTCATTTATTATGAAAACAATAAATCAATTTGTATGCCTTTTAGGGAGCAGCTGTTGGACACAAACATATACAAATATTTCTCCTGATTTAGTAAAAGTCCCCAGGTAGATGAAAGCTTACTGTGATCACAATGAGTGGTATATATCCTGTCACTTCTGTATCTTAATTCCAGAACTCCTCAAGTATTTTGAGACAGGCTTCAAACTGGGAGACCATACATTCTAGTCTTGTCTCGGCACAAAGCCAGCTGAATGACCTTTGGCCAATGATACCCTCCTAGCTCTAGGAAGAAGGCAATGGCAAGCCAATTCTGAAAAACGTGCGAAGAAAACTGCAGGTACTTTTCCAGGTAGTTGTCAGGACTCATGAACAGACTCAAAAGCAATATTTTTTTTTTAAAAGATTTTTGCTGAAGTAAACATTACATTTTCTATAAAGCATATATGATAGAGTAGTATGCAAGAGTACATCTTTGTTGGTTGGTTTTTTGCCTTTCTAGTGTATATCATTTTAGACAAGTGCCCTCCTGGGATGCATTTTAATCTGAAGCTAGTTCTGATGTATACTTAATAAATAACAGAGTACTGATGATGATGCCATTAGCTTCTGCTATAGGTTTACACTAGAAATGAAATCAAAGCCTCAAACATACATTTAAATATTGCAGTATATTTTCCATCAGCAAGATAGTTTCAGACTCTGAATCATTATATACAGTAGGAAAGGGATTCCTGTTTCCATCTGTATTCTGCCAGTCTAACAACTTCCAGTACAAATCCGTAGCATAGATTATTTTTTCTTCCTCACTGATATGCTTAAGAAACTGGATGTGATTAACTGGGTCATTTTTTCTTACTGAAAAATAGGAATCTCTTTATAAATAAAACTACTACATGCGTAAATTATTTGAATATTTGTTTAAGAAATATCCTTAAGAAATGTTTTATTTATACAAAAATTTAGAAACATTTAATTGGTAGAGGAATTGCTGAAGTTGTTAGGAACAATGAATAATTGAATGACAATCAGGAAGGGAGAGAGACTGAGAGGAACTGGAAGAAAAAAATGATAGAAGTAGGAGAGTAAGACTGAATAATTAAGCTAAGTGGAAATAGAGATTAGCTATATGAGGAATACCGAGCTGAAATGCATAACTTAGAAATCTGTGAAATAATACTGATGTTTAATTTAAAATGTTCATTTTATCACTTTCTTTCTCTAATACTAAACAATGAGTTCTTGCTTGTTAGCTTCTTTTTCGTAAAGAAAAGTTTGACTGAACCATCTGCTGACCTAAAACAGTATTACAATGGCTTACTGTATGCTTATGAACTTCCTATTAAACAGCACTTGTCAATATTAAATTAACATATTAAAATAATTAAACATTATTTTGTTATTTTTCCACCCCAATAATTTATGGATGGCATTTTGCTATTTTGAAGTTGATTTTTTTCTCCCCAAACAATCACACTGGAAATTATTGTTGCTTGTATTATACACAAGTGAGTTTTAAATGTCTATTGTGTGCTGCACATTTTTAAAAATAAGCCAAAATAGACCATTTCAGCAGCTGTATGCAGTAGTTGGCACCAGTAGGAGAGCTGTGCAACATTAAACATTATGGCTTCCTAAGCATTTCAGGTGCTATTCCATTGTATCAAGCTTTCCATTATTTTTGGCAGGACACCTTAGGAATGTCTGCTTCGTTCAACTGTAGCTTGGATGCCAAGAGCATGCTGGGGCAAAAAAGGGCTTACAGTAGAAAGCAAAGCAAAGTAAAGTAAAGCAAAACAAAGGAAAGCAATACAAAGCAAAGGAAAGTATATTCACTATTTTCAGAACCATGAATTAAAACAATCAGATTGTGATCAGTCTGGCAACTAAGAAGATAGAACCTGTTTGCCAGACTGAATGGCTTCTCAAGGTAGCTGCTTTATTTAGTTGGATGAAATACTCAGAAAACTGTCAATCTATGAAGATAAAAACCAGACTTTAACTTATTCCTGTATTGGTATGAGGCAATAAGGCAGACATTATAAATTTAAGAAATTGCTTGTCAATAAAAACCCTTGCTTAGGGCACTTCTATATACTGTTGGCTGCTTAATAAACTTAATGACTTATTAAAGGTTACTAAAACTTGTTTTTAGAGAACAATAAAAATATTGTTGAGAGGAAAACCTGAACCCTATCTCCAGATTTATATCATAACTGGAACCCTTTGTTTGATATGATGCAAGAATATTATTTAATAGACTCATACCATTCATAGGGGTGAGTAGGGTTTTATTTTTTTCAAAAAAAAAACATATTTATATATATTGACCTTATCTTTTATATTCTGGGGTCTTTTTTTAACTAGAAATACTGAGTGGATAAGTTACATTTGTACAGTTGCAATTTTGTCCTGTCATCTAATCCGCACTGTATATTGCAAGCCTAGGTGTAATGTAGATCACAGATGGTTAGGTCTGAAGTCTATCTTTTTTTAACTAGAAGTCCAACATCCTGTAGGCAGTTACTAGAGTTGAAGAACAAAAGGATACTGAACATATTCTTATTGTTTGTTTTATCAAATACTTTTTTACTCTCATTTTTACTCAGAAATACTATTGTCCACATTACCTCAAGCTTTCTTCATCTTGACAGCCTAATTTAGATATAAGCAAGATATATCATGCTTGCTTCAGTTAAACATGTGAAAGTCAGAAATCAACTATAATCAACCAGAAATTGACCCTAAATCTACTTTTTGTCATTATAATGAATGACAGATTTTCAGAGAACATTCAAGCATGGGAAGCCACTCTGAGGCCACCCAAGCGAGATCTCAGGAAGGGACAGCAGCTTCCTTGGTCAGGTGCACCAAGGAGGAAGGATTGATGAGAATCAGCTGGGGCTGACAAGAGGCGGCAGATGTAGGTAGTGGCAGAGTGGGAGCAGCCAAATGGACAGAGATGGGAGCAAGATGGGTGAGGGGGTTGAAGCTCATATTATGGTCATAAATATGTCTGGACTGTCAAGTGCCAGATTTTGTTCACACGACCACAGAGGCACTACAATAGCCATAACTTCAAGAATGGCCATAATTACTATTTATTCTATGCCATAGTAATTTCAAGTAGGAAAGCAAGGATATAATTGGTTCATGTATTATAAAGTATTAATACTGTGAGCACAGGTGTGCGAAATGTGTGGTGAGACGTATCAGTGGAGTTAAAAAGAATTTGATCCTTTAATATTTTGGCATTTTATATTAAAAGGATGAAAAGTTACTAAATATCCAAAAGTCATTAAAAAGACAGGTCAGTTTTATAGATGTACAATATTTTGTTTGAAAAATAAATATTTGCCAGCTGTAAAATTGCGTTGTTAATATTGGCAGAAAATTTATTTTTTTAATGTGTAAACAGCAATTCAATCTGTCATAGTAAAACTCTGTTATTTTGAAAAAAAATGTATGAAATCATAAATATTTCTGCTCTCATGTCAGATGCTTATGTTCAAGTCTTGAAATAGACAAGGCTGATAAAGGAAAAAATGAGTAAGGAATAACTCTACATCTCAGCTCGCTTCAGTCTACATGTTATAGCAGTTATTTTTTGTTACAAATATAATTTGCTTTTCTTCTAAGAGTTTATTAGTGCATATAAATTAATCCAATTTAATCTGCACATTTGGAGCTCAATAATTACTTATCTCAAGCCACCCTCCATAATTTTATGTCTCAATTTTAGTTTTGGGGTGCCAAACACTGTTTGCTTACTTTGTCTATCCTTTGATTCAGGAGTCCTCTGTGTACATATAAGAACATCCATCTAATTAATTAATTTATAGTAAAAGTTGCCTCTTTATTTTTTTTTAATCTTATGCTTGTAACATTTATTTTTCTCTGTTGGAAAGCGGGATGGATAAGATGCTGTAGTGCAGAGACTAATGAATTCCATACGCTTGGGAGAGTCTCTAGATTCCCCACCCCTTTTTTGTCATTGGAACAAAAGTGTTCTTTGTGGCATGAATAGTTGTTTACAAACTTGCACCAAGTTGTATCAGATGCAACCCTTCTTGAATAGACATAGCCATGCTTCAGTCATCCATGTCGTAACAACTTCTTGTTTAAATTACTGAAGTGTGTTGCAATGAGGTTGCAAAATTCTTATTAATGCAAAATATGAGACCTAGAATCTGACTGGAACTGGATATTGTGTTAAGTATGCCATCTCCATTGTTTTCTAGTTTATTTGCATTTTCTTTCTTATAAAACTCTTTATTGGAGTATGTTATCTGAAAATATGTTTCCCCTTTTATAGTCCTAAAATCAATTGCAGAAGCTCTCATGTAAGTAGCAAAAATGTGGCATTTTGAAAAGCCACTTGAGTAGACCTTCCTCATGATAGCCTTTGTGCTTGGCAGTACCTTATTAGTCTTTCCTTAGTCACGAATGCTGCCTGCATGACTTTGGAAATCCCTCTCCCTCTCTCCCCTTCCTTCCTTCCTTCCTTCCTTCCTTCCTTTCTTCTTTCTTTCTTTCTTTCTTTCTTTCTTTCTTTCTTTCTTTC
>JANHGD010002263.1:372458-384711 GCA_027560375.1 Imantodes cenchoa
AGCTGGATTTCTCCTAACACATTTACAATATATTCAAAAATGCTACCTAAGAAATACAAAATTAATTTTCAGGCACCTGACAAATAAAGTGGAAAAGCAGAAAATGCTTTAGGACCATTATGCAGGCTTTGGCACAGCATTATGTGACACTTAAAACTTGTTTCTCCCGGTCACATGGTTGGCAAACCACTCCCACCTGGTCACATGGGCGGCAAGCCACGCCCACCCGGTCACATGGGCGGCAAGCCACGCCCACCTGGTCACATGGGCGGCAAGCCACGCCCACCTGGTCACATGGGCGGCAAGCCACGCTCACCAGGTCACATGCAAAATAAGCCACGCCCACAGTGTGGCAGTAAAAAATTTGGGAAATCACCCCTGTGTTGTTCCCATGCTGAATAAGTCTTATGGAAATTGTAGTCAGCAAATCTTGGACCATCACAAATTTCCTGTTTGGTCTATACTCACATTAGTTATAAGTGGCCAGTTTCTTTATGGCAAGTTTTGGGAACTCAGGAGGTTGTAACTATATATTTTATAAACCTATGCATTTTCTTCTATGAACAAATTTTCCTCTTGAATGCAGGACCTGCATTAAAAAAATTTGTGATGGATGCTATTTTTATATTTAGCAAAAAGTATCTTTGATAATTATCTATCAAACAGTACCTGAAGCAAACAAATAAAAACAAAATGTTTTTAATCAAAGAAATATGTGATTTTAAAATTTCTTTTAACAAATAATACCTTGAGAATTACAACATTTTCCATCCACTCTCTGGTTCAAAGGATTGCAATAAGAAAATGTTTAATGTTTTAATTATATTTTCAGATATTGATGAATGTAATGAGGATCCTAACATTTGCCTCTTTGGATCCTGCACCAATACTCCAGGAGGATTTCAGTGCATCTGTCCTCCAGGTTTTGTAATATCTGACAATGGTAGGAGATGTTTTGGTAAGTATAATGTTATAACAGGTAATAATAAAATAAAATATTATGAGTGATTAAATTAACAACAATATAGAATCTTGTTTTTTATTGAATAAAACCATTTCTATCTCCCCTTTCCATTTAAAATTTTGTCAGAATAGTTGAAAGGGTCATTAAAATAACAAATTTTGTAGATATGAAGAGTAAATGTAACAAATTCAGCTGTACATGCCTTTAAAAAAATTTAAACAAATATTTAAAAGAAATCTTAGCATACTTCATGATATAGGGTTGAATATAAAAGTAATTGTTGCTAATTAAGTATGTACTAATTAACGCTAACTAGGACTAAAGTGAATTGTGATTAGTGCAAATTATTATTGGTAATCTACATTAAGCTTGATCAAAACCTGGCAATGTATGAAAAGAGTCTAAATTGGAATATTTCCAAGTAAGAAGCCTGGATTAATTCATTCTTAATGTGGGATTAATTACAGATACTCGACAAAGCTTCTGTTTCACTAACTTTGAGAATGGGAAGTGCTCTGTGCCAAAAGCATTTAATACCACCAAGGCAAAATGTTGTTGCAGCAAGATGCCAGGAGAAGGTTGGGGTGATCCATGTGAACTATGTCCTAAAGAAGAAGAAGGTAATAAAAACATTGCAAAGCTTTTCAAGAAAAGCAGAAAACGAAACATGAAGCCAATACATACTGTCTCCATTTATAAAACCACATCCTAAATTAAAATATTGGATCTCACTCATCAAGTCATCATATGAAATTGGAAGAAGAAAAACATGAGTTGGAATCTATCATAGAAAAACTTTCTTCATCTGTTTTTATTATCGTCTTACACTAGATCCTGAGCAGTATTACAGCTATAATTACTGATTACATTTTGGACATACTCTCTGCTTAGCTGAATTCCTTATACAAGAGTAATTGGAAAATTTCCTTGATAGAATTTGTTGAAATTTTTATTTAAATTACAGTAGAGAGTTTAAAATATTGTGTTGTATATTCTCTCCTTAGTAGTGGTGTTTCAAAAATTTTCTTTTAATAGTTGCTTTTCAGGATCTGTGTCCATTTGGCCATGGAACAATACCTGGAATAGATGATACACGAGAAGGTAATAATTTCCTTCATTATCACTCCACTAAATATCACTCTTGTTTTATATAATAAAAAAAATTGTGCATAGGATAGAAGTAATTTAAAATAGGATTTATATACTTAACTAAGAGAAGTGAATATAAATTTTATTTCAAGAAAGATTCTCTGCCTCTAAGTGTAGAATTATCATAAGGTAGTACAATGTTGTTTAATATTATTGTGGCTAATGCTGGTTTTTATCATTAATAAATAAATTGTTACGTCCCATTTGTATTAAAAATTAAAGTTGATTAATAAAAAATTAAAGTCTAATAAAATGTATAAAACAAATTTAATAAATACTTAAATATATAAATCATTGCACTAGTTGATACTAAAATGCTAAACAGTTAGCACTTCACATTTTAAAATGGAAACCTATAAAAATAATTCACTAAAAGTTAGCTATTCACATATACATCCTGTGTTAACATCCAATCAAATTAATAATATTTTCAACGATGTCTAATGAGAATAAATCTGGTGAATCCCTGAAAGGATATTCTTTATATGCTTCTGAAATTAATTTATGAATAAATTTTTAATGTAATGATAGCAGATATTAGATTTTAAAATGTGTGGTGTGTTAAAGCTTTTTTTTCTTTTTACTCACTATTTTTAACAGAAAAAAACTGAAATGCTATTATTCAGTAATGGTACACTGAAATCTTGATAGAGAATAAAGATTTGGCATAACTTTTTCCTTTAGATGTCAATGAATGTCTGGAGAATCCTGGTATTTGTTCCAATGGACACTGCATAAACACTGATGGATCATTCCGTTGTGAATGTCCCTTGGGGTACAACCTTGACTACACTGGAGTGCAATGTGTAGGTGTGTGCTGATTCTGTACTGCACGTTGTTTATATATTGCATGTTTTGTGAAGCCTAAAGTTTATAAACTTGGCTTGAATTTCAGTTTTAAAATACTTGTTTGACCTATTAAATTTTAGATACTGATGAATGTTCCATTGGTAATCCTTGTGGAAATGGCACATGTTCCAATGTGATCGGTAGTTTTGAATGCAATTGCCTGGATGGATTTGAACCTGGGCCAATGATGAATTGTGAGGGTAAGTTATAGTATGTTTTTTATACACCTGAAGAGTGTATTTCAACAGCTAGCTTGCTCTGGGTACTTATATTTAAAAGAGAAAAAGAAGATGATGGGACTGTAGCATTAGTAATTAGACTGTAGTTTCTAATTAATTGTATTGTTAACTGCCTGGAATTAATCAGTTCAGTTTTAAGTTGGCCAGAACCCCACCCCCTCCAATATAGCAGGAACACAAACAGCAGCAATGAATCTATGTCTGTGCATTCCTGCATGTAGAGTTGGCTTGAGAAAGTAAAATATATTCATCTAATGCATTGAGGCCTAGGGACTTCAGGGAACTGGTGAACTAGTGAGCTGTCTCCTTTATTATTAGACTAGCACTTAGACTTATAAACTGCTTCACGGTGCTTTACACAGCCCTCTCTAAGCGGTTTAGAAAGTCAACTTATTGCCCCCAACAATGTGGATCCTCATTTTACTGACCTTAGTAACATCCCTTTACCTACTATTTCTTTGTTCCAATTATGTGTTAATGTTTTAAATATTGTTAGGTAATAATAATTATTTTAGGTATTTATTATTTTAGAAATTAAAAAATCCATGTATGACCAGTATGCTAAATTTTGTTTGTTGAGGAAAGACTTCATTAATTTTTATCCCATTCTCCATAGTGGATGGAGTTATCATCCAGAATGGGTTGACCTCATCCTCTCAGCTTCCAGGAGTGAGTCTGTCAATCTTATTTGAGGGCTCTGCCTTTGCCTGGAAACCCCAGTTACGACTCAGTCCTCAGTGAGGACGGACATGGCTTGGTCATCTCCTTCTGGATTCAGAGTCTTGCTATCTGGCTACTACAATTTGTGAGTTCTTTCTCCCCCAGCTTCTAAATTGACAGCTGACCGCTGGGAGCATTGCGATATCGAGCCTCGAGTCATTTATACCTCAGCGACTGCCCGTGGCATCAGTGGCATCGCACTGGGCTTGGCCCTTGGTCTGCTCTCCCCCCTGGGTCCCAGCATTGACACCTTTGAATAGGGGCTTCAGCTCCATTACCTGGGCAGAGGCAGTGGTCCGGGGAGTTTTCGTGCTCCCCCCTCCCAAAACCAACGATCTAACAGGGAGGCTTACAAAGCACTGAGAAGAAACAGCCTCCGAACTTTCCAGTCTCGGCTTGCCCAGTGCGGTCGCAGCTGTTTAACGCTAGTGCAACCTGACCACTATAATCGATCTTCGCTGCCTGTCACTGATCTCGTGGGAGTCTTCCAACTCACCCTATTGCCCTTGCCGAGGAGAGCACTGCCGTTCAAATCTCGAGTTCGAACGGCTTGTTGATCGACGTTCTGATGGGACCTTTCCAATTGCCTGTCAGTGCTAGGAACTATCATGCCCTAAAGCCTCTCGGGTCGATAGCCCTGTTCCTTGCAGCCTTCAGCAGCCAATTTGATCAGCCCAAAAGGGCGCAAAAAGTTCCATTGGCCATATTTCTTGCAACCGCCTCTCCGGTAGCCATTTTGGAACACCACTTGTTGCAATCTTCTTACAGCAGTCATTTTGAATGGACAGCAGGCCCGATTCACTGATTTCTACCTGCCAGAGGTTCTAGCGGGATTCCACCCCGCACCCTCCACCCCCGTATTTGGTGGCTTACTCCCTGCAATCATTATGTCTGGTAAATCCTCTTCAAAATCAGGAAAGTGCAAGCAAAAATCAGGTTCCCCACCCAGAGATGAATGCCAGCCCAGCACATCCCAGGCAGCCACTTCAAGGCGGGAGGAGCAGTCTGACCACTCCAAGTGGTCTAACGCAACCGAGCGTGATGAGTGCTGCAGGGACAGGGCCATTCAAAAAATATGTGCCCAGTCTGTGGCCACATGTGCCACCAGTCCTGACCCACAGCCTTTGAGGCAGGTCGAAGGGCCCTCTGCTCCTGTGTGGGCGGGGGATCGCCACTATCTTGACCACACACAAATTGGCATTTCCACCACCAATTTTTGGGGCAGAACAAAACCGAATGTGGCTCCCCTGGCCCCTTCTCCACCGCAGCCAGTGATGTGCGAGGTTTCAGCCTCTACTGCTGGACCCGTGAGCACATCTGCAACAACTATGGTTCCCATGGACCCTGCCACCTTTCAGTTCATTATGTCGGCAGCCATACAGCAGGGCATCGCTGCTGGCCTTAGTCAGTTCCAAAGACCACCTTTGGTGCTTTTGGAACAGCCCCACATTGTGGGTCCTTCTTCCATGGCCATTCAGGGAACCAGCCCTAATACTACTCAAGGGGCTCGTCGGGGAATGACCTATCCAACAGGTCCAATGTGGAGGAAACCTGGATGTTGAACTATCAGAAGATGAGGGATTCGCTCAGGACCTGCTTTCCTCCACCTCCCTATTCAATCCGGGGCTCTTCAGCTCCCTATTCTATAAGACCAAACTGGCTGCGGGCCTTGAAGACCCTTCAGCGGCTTTGACTTCTGCTATGGGGCCGAAAGATCCTCTGTTTGCTGAACCAACGTCGGAAACTGAATTGGTTCCATCGCCTTCTCTTTTCATCAACATGGTTCAGTGCCAGTGGGCTTAACTGGCTTCAGGGCCTATGCCATCTTCCTCTGACCATCATTATTTTAATGTGACTTACAAACTGTCTCAGATTTTACAGGTTCCAACTGTTGATGCTCCTGTGGCAGCCCTTCGTTCTCCAAACACGATGCTGGGGGACTCAGAGGAGTTCCTTCGGCCGGAGGACAGACGCTCAGAGCAGTCCCTCCAGAAGGTCCACCAGGCTGCCGCCTGGGCTGTAAGGGCATCTGCAACCGCATCACTCTTCAACCACTCCTCACTTATATGGCTGTGTCAGTTACAAGAGCACATCCTGGCATCAGACCAAATTGATCGCCACAACACAGTTCTCGGCGGACACCACCCTACAGAGTCTAAGTTTGCGTCAAAAGCGATTGCTGCCTCCGTGGTATCCAGATGCATGCAGTGGCTGAGGCAGTGGCAGTCGGACACTCGACACAAGTGGCACCTGGCCTCTGCTCCCCTCAAGGGCCAGCAGTTGTTCGGGGAGGCCTTGGACCCGATCTTTTTTGAGTCCAGGGATCGGAAGAAGGTCTTACCTACCTTCTCGAGATGGGGCTACGCTAGATCGAGCCCCTACCCCCCCCATTCCTTTTGTGCCCCCAATCAGAACCCCTCCTTTTTCAGGGGGCAAGGTCAGTACAGTTCAAGGCAGCATCAATACTCAGTCAGACCTGGCCAGGGTAGATTTTTCAAGAGACCTTTCCAGGGGGAGGAGACCACCTCTCCAGATGCCCCTTGTTTGACCCTCCCATCAGGGGTCGGCTGTTCCTTTATGACAGCAGTTGGGAAGAGACCACCCAGAACAGGTGGGTTTGGGAGACCGTATCATGCGGGCTATCTCTAGAGTTTCTCTCCCTTCCCCCGAGGTTTTTTATTAGATGCCCAATCTCCAGAGATCCCTCTAGGAGACAACTGATGGACTCTGTGATACAGCACTTGTTGGACATTTGGGCCATCCAGCAGGTGCCCCAAGACCAGATCTAAAAGGATTATTCAATCCTTTTCATTTTCATCTATCCATCTTCAGGAACCTGGTCAACATCTTTGATCTTCCTGCAGTCGATCTCTTTGCAACTCCGGAGAATGCATAGCTGCCAAAATTCTTCTCCAGGTTCCAAACCTATAGAGTGGAGGCATCAACTCTCTTCGCGCCTCCTGGCCCAGGGAGCTACTATATGCCTTCTCTCCCCTCCCTATTCTTCCCAAAGTCATACATAAGATCCTGGAAGAATGGATGGAGGTGATTCTGCTGGCCCTCCACTGGCCCAGGAGGGTGTGGTTTGCCGACTTGAGGGCGCTGTCGGTTGCACCATGTTGGAGGGTCCTGATCTCCGAATCTTTGCTCACCCAGGGGCAGTTGGTTCATCCGGACCCAGTATGGTACCATCTGACTGCCTGGTGCTTGAGCGGGGTGTTCTAAGGTGTCAACAGTTTTTGGGCAAAGTCATTGACACCATGCTTATCTCTAGGAGACCTTCCATGGAACACATTTACGTGGCCACGTGGAAGGTGTTCTGCAATTGGTGCGCTAAGGAGGGCTGCTCCCCTATGCAGGTGACAATCCCAAAAATCATGGACTTCCTCCAGGAGGGTTTGGACAAAGGTTTGTCACCCAATGCCCCTCGCAGACAGGTCGCTGCTCTGTCTTCTGTGTTGTCCTGTGGGGAGGCTGAATCCTTGGCTCAGATTCCGGCCATCCCTAGGTTCCTACGAGGGGCCACCAATTTGCGACCTCCAATTGTCCATCAGTTTCCAACGTAGGACCTTACTAAAGTCCTGAATTCACTCATCCAGCCTCCTTATGAACTGATTAGGTTGGCCAGTCTACGACACCTGTCCTTTAAGGTGGTCTTCCTGGTGGCTATCACTTTGGTCTGGTGGATCTTGGAACTATCGGCTCTCTTGGTCTGCAAAGACTTGTGTGTATTCCACCAGGACAGGGTCGTTCTCCGCTTGGACCCATCATTTGTGCCCCAAATCAACACTTGGTTCCATTGGGCACAGGAACAAGTACTGCCGAACATTTATGCTAATCCGTCCCATACATTGGAACACAGGTGGCATAAGTTGGATGTCTGGAGGGCTCTCCGAGTTTACATTAAAAGGACTGCAGGTTTTTGCAGAACGGAGTCTCTTTGTCGCCTTTTTACCAACGTCCTTGAGCCAGAAGGTCTCGTCTTCAATCATAGGCAGGTGGATTCAGGGGACAATTGCGGCAGCATACAACACCTTGGTGACACCTCATCTGGCTCGGATGATGGTCCATTCCATACAGAGTGTAGCGACTTTGGCAGCGTGGGTGACTTAGGTGTCACTTGAAGAGTGTGCCGCGCCGCAACCTGTGCGACTCCATCACAGTTCGTCCATTATTATAAAATTAATTCCTGTCATTGACAGAAGCGTCATTTGGACGCCGAGTACTGCAGCAAGTATTGGACGACAGACATGTTTGAGCCCAGTATTTTTCCCTCCCGTGGACAGACTGCTTGGGTATGTCCCATTCTGGATGATAACTCCATCCACTATGGAGAAGGGGCGTTGGTGCTTACCTGATACACCTCTTCTCATAGGGTGGAGTTATCATCCAACCCCACCCAAGTTTCACTGGGTAGCATCTATACATAGTTTTTCGTCACCCCATATGTACATAGTTTTGTCATCACGCCTGTACTTACCATGACTCTGAGGACAGCCACGTCGGCTTTGTCGTAATTGGGGATTCGAGGCAAAGGCGGAGCCCTCAAATAAGATTGACATACTCAGTCCTGGAAGCTGAAAGGATGAGTTCAACCCATTCTGGATGATAACTCCACCCTATGAGAAGAGGCGTATCAGGTAAGCACCAGTGCCCCATCTCTTTCCACACATAATTGCACCACCCACAGCATTAAGAAATGTGGGGAAAAAAGATTAATTATAAATTATAAGTATATTATTAAATGTAAGTGTATTATTCTTTTTTGTCTTCTTAGATATAAATGAATGTGCACAAAATCCTTTGCTTTGTGCTTTTCGCTGTATAAATACTTACGGTTTTTATGAATGCACCTGTCCAGTGGGATATGAATTACGAGAGGATCAGAAAATGTGCAAAGGTAAGGATCTCTTTAGCATGTTAACACTTTTACCATTACAATTTTTATAGAACAATGTATTCTGTAGTTTCTGAAATTGAAGCATGACAATTTACTATAGAAGAGAAGGCTATTGCTATAATGTCATCTTGTATGAAAGATGGAACTGAGCATTAAAGAATGTATGCAGAATGTGTAAAATAATAAAACATGGAATTATCTTTGGTATTCTTAATTAAAAATATTGTGCCTCATAAATTACTGAATTGCTACATTATATTTCAGTTTGGCTTTTGATAAGGTTAAAAGGATCAGGATGCCATTCAATTTCCAATTAATTCTGGTATTAAGAAAAAATAGGTATGTTTTTCAACTATTTTTACTATTTTGCTTTCTGAAAAGATCTTGATGAATGTGCAGAAGGTCTACATGACTGTGAATCAAGAGGCATGATGTGCAAAAATCTGATTGGAACCTTCATGTGCATATGTCCCCCTGGAATGACTCGAAGACCAGATGGAGAAGGTTGTATTGGTAGGTACCGAAACTAGGTACTTTACTTGGTTCTCTGTAATTAAATTAAAAGCAAACAATTTGATTTAATAATTCATTCTTAGTCAGTGGTAGTTTTTAATATTGTTTATTTTATTGCTAGGCATTATAATTGTGTACAATTATCATCAAATTATTAGAGAAACAGCTAAAGAATCTAAGGTTTTGTAACACTAATGCAAAAAAGACTTATTCATAGGCAATAGCTGGTAACAGGACTTCTACAGGTAATGAGGATGTATTACCTTCCATATTCCAGAAACTAAGGCCAGACCTTAAGGATTTAACAAGGTATAACTGAATACATTGATACAGAGTTTCATGCCAAGACTATATATAATTCTGCCTGGCAACCTCTGGCATTTTGGTTCCCACAACTACTAGAGAGGAGAACATTGCTAAGTCACTTTAAGATTGTAAAAATAAATACTCTATATTTCACAAAGGAATCTCATAATAAAAGGCTTACATATATTATGGTTAGAATGTATTGAGTCATTATAAATTGTCATGTGACAATGAATAGTAATTATATTATCAAGGTAGTTTTGCTAGAAAACAAGCAGACTAAGCTGGCATATTTTATCAGCTCTTAGTAGATTTGTACCTTTGTAGTTTAAGATATCTGGAAAAAATAAACCCAAAATTTTTGTAATATGTAAAATCTATTTCTTTTACTATTTAGCTATAAATATCATGAAGAATTGTCAATGATGAAATAAGAGTTTTAAAATAGTTTTGTTCATTAGAAATTACATCATCTTATATTATTTGCATGCTCAAACAAAATTTCTCTTTGTTCAATCCAGCTAAAGCTTCAAATAGTTATTCAGATAAGTGCCTACTTTCCTTCTAGTCTCTGACTATTTTCCATTTAAGTTTTTCAGCAATTTTACACATTTGTATCAAAGCAGATGCAGATCCCTGGAATTGCAGTAATTCTTCTTGCTCTCTCCTTCCAAAAAAACCCCTTCCATTGAAATGTTTTTTAGAAATACAAGCTTATAAGAATTAAAATAATCTCTCTCTCTTTTTTTTTTTTGCACTCAATATACTGTCTTTCTCAGGGTAGGACTTTTTAGCCTTATTTTTTTTTTATCAGCTATCAGTCAGAAGTGTAGCTTTCTTTTGAATTGTTTTGAATTGTGGGAATTACTGTTACTCTTTTTTGCTTTTGTGCTATTTCATTGTTTTTATTTTTTTTATTTTTCAATCCAGATGAAAATGAATGCCACAGTAAGCCTGGTATCTGTGAAAATGGTCGTTGTATAAACATTATTGGAAGTTACATATGTGAGTGTAATGAAGGTTTCCAGTCAAGCCCATCTGGAATTGAATGCATTGGCAAGTAAATTTATATTCCTTAATTACTATGTCTGTTTGTCTATTGGTGCTTCTGTTTGTAGGTGCTTCTGACAAGAATAAAGATATCTGTTTGCAACATAGATCAGGGGATTTTCCCCGCACAAAAATCAATCTTTACTAACTTTATTATTATTAGGATGCTACAATCATTTTTAAAAATATACTTTGATGTAAGAGATATAAATTATCAATGTTTTGAGATAAACAATCAAATATTTCGAGTTAAAAGTTATTATATGTGGAGTGCTAAGCTGATATCAAAGCTAAAAATCTTCATTTTATTTCATGAAATATATATTTAGATGATATTTTTATGAAAATATTTTTCCAAAATATGGTTACTCTAGGAATCATGATTGAAAAATGAGAAATTATTTTAATAGAATGAAATCCTCCTGATTGAAATGTGCATGTTATTTTTCCACATTCATTACACAGACTACCGACAAGGTTTCTGTTTCGCTGAAGTCTTGCAGACAATGTGTCAAATGGCTTCCAGTAGCCGTAATCTTGTCACCAAATCAGAATGCTGTTGTGATGGTGGAAGAGGGTGGGGCAATCAGTGTGAGATTTGCCCACTCTCAGTAACAACTCAGTACAAGAAGCTGTGTCCACATGGTCCAGGATATACCACTGATGGGAGAGGTATTCTTTGTGGAATCTACAGACAAGTTTTCTTTTTCTAACTGTAGGGTGGTAGGAAGATGAAGATGTATAATATTGCCTTAGTATCCCTAAGGATATCTTGATTTTGAAAATAGAAGAATATTGTGATGTACTTTAGCTGTATTGCTTAGCAAACAATTTCATTTGCAATGAAATTTTCCTATGCAGTTAATAATTAAAATGGATTGTTTCTATTGATTTAGATTCATTGTTAATAAATTGTCCAATCTGCCCAATCTCAAGAGAACATACAACAAAATGTTTATAGATTAGACAGAAGACTGCTGCTACTGGTCTTGGCTTTTCCCTAATTTCCTCCCCTTCAAACACTTCTGCCTAAAACAAGCTGTTTCTGTATAGAAGTGAACCATCCAAAAATTGGCACTTCTTGTGCATATCGCTACCAAGTTTTAATATTCTAGTAACATTGAAACAATTGATGCTTACTGTTGTGAATAAAACTAGTAGGCATCATATTGAAATACTATAAAGTGAAATTCTTAAATAATTTAGGACAATCTATTGGCAATGAGTGAGACAGAAGTAGCAAAGGTCTGTTGATGTTTGGAAGAAAGGGTAGTGCTACAGGGGTTCTTTTTTATGGGAAATTTTTTTCCATTTTAGAGCACTGGGTAGAACAATGATTACAAGAGATACTACACTTTCAAGAGCTGCTGGGACAATTATACTGAGATCAGGGGTGAAATGCTCCCGGTTCGCTTGTGCTTGTTGGTCGTCGGAGAGCCAGTTGTGAAGGCAGCGTGAGGCTCTGCCCACCTGCCCGGATGCTGCCATTTGGGTTATTTTACCCTCTGCACATGCGCAAAGCATTCTATGCATGCACAGAGGGTAAAAGAATCCAAATGGCAG
>JANHGD010002263.1:385014-395928 GCA_027560375.1 Imantodes cenchoa
TTTTACCCTCTGCACATGCGCAAAGCATTCTATGCATGCACAGAGGGTAAAAGAATCCAAATGGCAGTGTCTGGGCAGGTGGGTGGAGCCTCGCGCTGCCTTCGCGACCGGCTCTCCGATGACTGACAGGCAGGAGCGAACCAGGAGCATTTCACCCATGACTGCGATTTACTCTATTCATTTATTTAAAAAATTATCCGGAATTTTTCAGTAGCTTTTTAACTCTTAGTATGCCCTCATTTTCAGTCTAGCTAAAACAATGCTGGCTTCTCTGCTGGTGAATCATTTTGTCCATAGAAAGAAAGGTATTACACTTTGATACCTACAAAAACTCATAGCAATATGGCTATATAATTAATTTGTATTTGTTTAATGGCATGTATTTCATCAACTGCAAGCAATTGCGTGCCAAAATAAAAAATACATCTTATTTTTCATTCCATAGATATTGATGAGTGTAAGGTCATGCCAAATTTATGTAGACATGGCCAATGCATAAACACCATGGGTTCCTTCAGATGTTTTTGTAAAGTTGGCTATACTACTGATATAAGTGGTACTTCTTGTGTGGGTAAGTTGTAGTCTTTATGGTTACTTCTATATTGTAGTATATTATTATATCTATATTATAACTTGTTATATTTTCCATTTGTGATTTAAAATATTATGCTATAAAGCCTCAAGATTTGTATTTACTTTTTCATCAGATATAGAAAGTTCCCTATAAATATGCAAATACAAATACAGATTTGATTGCAAATGCTGAACTCTAAATTGAGCTGAATGATTTTTTTTCCATTACTAAGTGAGAAGTTCAAAATTCTTATTGCCTATCGGGTTGGTTGGCTTTTTTGCACTATGAAAAATCTTGTCTTTAACCAGATTAAACATGTTTTTTAAATAAATTTTAGTTTATTAGGTATTGTCCCACAGTTTTATTTTGGATCCAATGCTGTGGAATAAATTAAACCTGAATATGAATTATTCCTGTAATTAGATCTTGATGAATGCTCCCAGTCTCCCAAACCGTGCAATTTTATCTGCAAGAATACTGAAGGAAGCTACCAGTGTTCATGTCCACGTGGCTATATCCTCCAAGATGATGGAAAATCCTGTAGAGGTAAAAGATTGAGTAACTTAGTGGATTTTCTAACCAATTAATTTATTATGTGATACAATCATGTTTTATATCAACTATCAAAACAATATTAAATATGGCCCATTGGATTCAATCCCAAAGGTGCTTTTTCAAGAGGCAACTGAACTTTCTGGTTTTCTTTGAAGACATTTCACTTCTCATCCAAAGTAGCTTCTTCAGCTCTTCATCTTCTTCAGAGAGCTGAAGAAGCTTCTTGGATAAGAAGTGAAATTTTTTAAAAGAAAATAATGATAAAATCATGGAGTTCAGTTACAGCTATATTGGATTGTTTATATCAAGGGTGTCAAACTCAAGGCCCGCGGGCCGGATCCAGCCTGCAGGGTGTTTAAATCAGACCCGTAGGGCCAGCCTCAAAATATTAAAGTACCGGCCCGCGGTGCCTCTGGCGGCTAAAATGGGCTGTGTGTGGCCCCCTGTGCCTTGTTTTCACCCTCCATGGCCTCCTGCAGTACTCTGCTGTCTGAAAAACAGACCTGAAAATGGGGTGAAAAACGGGTCAAAAACACGGGCCCAAAAACGGCCAGTAGAGTGCTCAGGAGGCCATGGAGGGTGAAAACGAGGCGCAGTGGGGCTGTACGTAGATCCTCCGCACCCCGATTTTGCCGGCAGGGGGCTGTAGGAGGCATCTGTCCTGTTCTCTTCCCGCTGCCCCCTATCACCGCCCCACTGCCAGCCCACAGAGGAGAACTACAATGCTGATCTGGCCCTCAAAGAAATCTAGTTTGACACCCCTGGTTTATATATTCCAGTTCTATGGGCAAATGTGTAAAGACTGTGCCATTATTCCATTCTTATTTAGCATTTTGTGGGCTTTTTAAAGATTCTCTATACATTTATCCTTAAAGAAGCATTGCTCAGGGAGTCCTACATTTTTTATGCTTCTGCAGGGATTCCATTCCTGTCGCCCCAACCGATTATTAAGGAAATACTTACCAAACTCACTATCTGCCCAAATGACAGCAGGGAAGGCCAGTTGCCAGCATCCACTTCTCTGAAAACGCAGAATAGGGGGCATTAACAAAATTAGGATCTTGAGAATTCCAAAAAAGGACAATTTATGAGAAAACCAGAGAGATTGGATTTTTCTAGGCAAAATGGATAAGGAACAGATGTCTATAGTGGGGTGGGGGTAGCTACTCAAATGATGCAATGATTGCCATACCATTGTAGGTCAAGCTCCACCCTTTTAGTATATCCATTGTGACTCTGTATGCATGTTTGTAAGGGGTGGCACTTACACTATGGTGGGTTTTTTTGTGTTGACTCAAAGAGGAGACCCTTTTAGCTAATTCACTGCATTTAAAAGCAATTTTGATTGCTCTAACAGTGTTATTAAAATTAGATTAAATAATTATGTTGGCTTCATTTTAAAAGAAATAAACACCTTATTTTTTCAGATCTTGATGAGTGTCAAACTAAACAACATAACTGTCAATTCCTTTGTGTCAATACCCTGGGGGGATTCACATGTAAATGTCCACCAGGTTTCACCCAACATCATACGGCTTGTATAGGTAAGAGATTAATATTGCTGTTGTTTTTTATTTTATGAAAACATGTAACAGTTCTCAGATATTCTTAGCAACAAACAGGACTAGTAATAAGATTAATAATCAGATCAATATGATTTAATAAGAAAAAGATTAAGATGAGAATTTGATCAATTCCAGTTGACATATATCTTTCCATTTATTTATTTTTATCATATATCCCTTGTTATTTGGAACCTCTTTCATGTGGAGGGAAATTGTGAAACATTCTCAAAGTGAAACCATAATTTTCCTATATTGCTTGCGTTGATAGTATGCAATAGGTACAAATAGTTTTCATTGTATATTATAATGAAAGCTAAAAGCCTTGATAATATTTGAAATTGAGAGCGTGTCTTTATGATACCAAGAATATCAATTATGAATACAATTCTGCAAAAATTCAAACATAGCATTTTAATGTTTATTTTGGTATCTAATGTATAAAAAAGGAAATGTCATTTTGTAGATAACAATGAATGTGGATCACAGCCTTCACTTTGTGGATCAAAAGGAATCTGTCAAAATACTCCTGGAAGTTTTGCATGTGAATGCCAAAGAGGTTTCTCTTTAGATTCCACTGGATTGAACTGTGAAGGTAATAAGTTGTGAAAATTGTGAATGTCATAAATTACAGACCGAAGAGGTATTGCTGGAAATCACCAGTCATTACTTAATAATCATATTTTGTATCTGTTAGACTTATCATGTGATTATTGGCATCTTTATTATTTACCAGAATTCTTTTAACTCTTAAGTGTTATTAGAATTTTGTCGTTTATGTGTGGCAGAGCAACTGAAATATAGATTGGAGGACAATTTTGAATTTTTGATCGATTATGTGACATCAAGTTGTTTTCAGCCCACATAGATATATTTTCTCTGCCATATAAATAGATGACAATCTATCTTTAACCTGTTCCTTCAGGTCTTCTAACAACATACCCATTGTCACTGTAACTGAGTCCATCCACATTGCTGTTGGTCTGAGCACCGTGAAGTGTTTTTGCTTCCTGAATGGATGGCTTTAGTTGTTTTGTATTTAATGTTATTTTAATTTCATAAAGCTTTTCAGAGTCATCTGGAATGGGATGGCCTACAAATTAAATAAACAAATGAATAAAAGATAGAAAATAAAAAAGAGTGGCTGAAATGTACAAAATATGTCATAAATCTTCTATCTTTTCATGTACCTGAATCTTGTCCTTTTCTCAACAGCCAACAAGTAAAATGAACTTTCTAGCTAACCATGTACAATTGTTATTCCCATCCCCACCCTCAATAATGGAGCTGCTTCTCCTAAATACTGAATGGCTAAGGAGATGGCTGCCCTCCTGGCCTTTGATTCATAATTATCCTTAAGTGGGAAGCAAGAGAAAACTGAAGCATTATTTTCTCTGGCTTGTAATGGTTACAGAGGACTTTTACAGCTTGAATCTACTTTTCTACTAATAAAAACTTTAATAATAACAATCTTTTTCATATTAACTCAGAAGAAAATATCATTGTGTGATATGGAATTGTTTTTCTAAACATATATGCACAAAACTTAGCAAATTATTTACTACTTTATTCTTTTATCTTTCAATATCTTTTTTTAATAGATATGGATGAGTGTGATGGAAATCATAGATGCCAACATGGCTGCCAAAATATTCTTGGTGGCTACAGATGCAGCTGCCCACACGGATATATCCAGCATTATCAGTGGAATCAGTGTGTGGGTAAGAAACTCACTTTACATAAAGAGTGCTAGAATTAATGATAAAAGATAGTGAATAAAAATGGTGCACGGAAACCCCAAATTAGTTTATTTTATGTCATTTGATCCTTCATGTTGCTAGTTGTTATACCAACCCCTGCTATTAAAATGAAATAAATTCATTTTGTTATTCTGTATTCTTTAAAATAACATCTATTTCTCTATGCCTATCTTAAAAAAGAAAACCAAGAAATAAGTTTATTATCCTTAGAAATTAGTCACTGTTGTAACAAGCTTTTCTTGATAAAGTATGTTTTTAATTGCTCAACAGATGAAAATGAATGCTCAAATCCTAGCATTTGTGGTTCAGCTTCATGCTACAACACTCTAGGAAGCTACAAATGTGCGTGTCCTTCTGGATTCTCTTACGATCAACTCAGTAGCGCATGCCACGATGTCAATGAATGTTCTTCTACTAAGAATCCCTGCAATTATGGCTGTTCCAATACTGAAGGTGGATACCTCTGCGGCTGCCCTCCGGGGTATTACAGAGCAGGGCAAGGGTGAGTAGTTGATGATGGCAAACTCTTCCTGCATCTTTTACAAAACTGTGAGCAACTAACATATTTTAGTGAGAAGCAATTTCCACTATCTTGGAAGAGTCAAATCTCAGTTCATTAATAAATAGTTAATATTTGCCATTCGTGAAATCTCTGATCTCTGATTTTATATTATGCTTTCATGAAAGATTGAATGTTTAAAACAGTTAATAGAGAGAAACTATCATTTTTATTTCTCCACAAAAAAGGAATGTGTGTGTAACATCTGTCCAAGTCAATCCCAATTCAGTGCTAATTATCATCACTTTTTTAAGCCCTACTACCAGCCAGTTACAGACTCATTTGCTGCACTATTCTCCAACTTGCACTGAATTCAGGCTATTCCAGTTATGTTTTTGTAAGACAAATCATATACCTGTTGCTTAAACATGAAATATTTATGAAACTAAATAAGATGGCAATCATAGAATTTACATTGCAACTATACAGAATTTACAATGTGTACTTCAGATTTGATGAAAATTAAATATGTGAACCGGATCCAGAATGAAATCACCACTGACAGAGTAGCCTTTTTCAGCAGAAATAGATTTAATCAATAGACTTTTTCAGCTGCTTAAATTATGCAGGAGAAAATAGTCTTATTTTATGTGGTATCCTATGCCTCCTCTCCACTATTGTTCCATGAGTTGAATCATTCTGATCCGATCCTAGAAGTTGCTTCCCTTACAGTATGCCTACAGCCCTCTGATCACAATTTAATGCTTATCAATTGGCTTGCAATTACAGAGAGTACGGCTAGGAGGCAGCATTAGACTAATAGTATATACCTAGAATAAAGAGATACATGTATAGAAACGATATAAAAATTATCATTTTAGAAGAGACACCAATAGTTTAAAGATGTATGAGAATATGTTATCAGTCTGAATTAGGATAAGAATGAATTAGGATAAGAATAACTCAGGGAAAGGTAAAGAGGGAGAAAGAGGAGGTAGAAAGGTGAAGGGAGGAGAGAAGGAGTGAAGGGAAGTAGGAAGGGGGAGAGAAGGAGTAAGGTGTAGAGGGAGATAGAGGGAGGGGAGTGTAAAGAAATGAAGAAAAACAGACTGATAAGTAATAGCATAAAATAGGTGCAAAACAGGATGTTGAATTATGACGGACTAGATAAAAATGTATAACTATGTTTGTTATTGATATATTTTAAGATATATGTATTGATATATATATGGAAATTGTGGAGAAAAAAATTTAAAAAAACTTTTTAAAAATTGCAACGACTCTGAACAAAGATTTTTGAGCAGCACCCAAACTTATAGTTGTTGCAGCACCCGTGCGGACACAGGATTGTGATCTAGGCATTTGGCAACTCATTCACCCTTACAATGGGTTGCCAAGTGCCCCGCAATCATGTGATCGCCATTGGCAAACTTCCCTGCTGGCTTTTCCAGAAAGTCTACAAAGTCACAAGCTGTTGCTGTCTGGTTGATTTCTGGGGCCTGGCTGAAAAAAATGCTGCTTGTCTCTTTGGCAAACAGGAGGGGAACAACAGCACTGGGTTAGAAAAAAAGAAGCTCAGAAATCCCTTCTGTCCACAGAGGGGAGCTGCCTATACCCCTTAGTCAGGTAGTTCTTTTCCTTCATTTGCTTAACAACCACTTGGAAAGTCAGGGTTCAGACATAAAGTTGAGTAGATCATATGGTGACCTGCCACCATAACTTGTGACCATAATTCCAAAGCTAATGATGGAATATATCATCATTATCCAGTGAGGTGTTTACGGTATCACATCACCTTGAATGAAGACACTATACAATTTCTGATTTTCATATATAAAATAGCATTAATGTATATTGAGAGCCTTGACAATAAAATATATATTTAATTCCATTTACATTACCTTTTTAAATATATCAGTGACTTGCCACCCTGCAGAAAGAAATGAAAATTTATTTTTTTGTGTTAGAATTTTTTTTTCTCTTTGTGTTAGTGTCGCTGCTTTTGTTTGTTTTGCTTAAATACATATGTAATATACATAAAAAGTTTAGAAAGGAATAAACCCCTCCTGGAAGCTAAGTTACTAACAAAGGTGAAAAGTAAAAGACAAAAAAATGGACAAAATGACCATGGAACTCAAGGGACTGGACAATTCGGTTTATTATGACACTTGGGAAAAATGGTATGACTGGATTAAGAGGAAAAGGGAAGATAAGAAGACTAAAAGACAACAAGAAAAGGAAAATTAAGATATTTGTAGATGAATATACGATTTTTCTATGTATACATATTTCTTTCTCATCTTTGCTTTTTAATATTTTTTTTCCTTTGAATATAAGAGATAGATAAAGACAGGTTGGAGATACACAAGCGTATATGATAATATGTATACATATTTCTTTCATATTTTTTTTCTTTGAATATTAGAGATGTATAATGATAGGTTGGAGATATATAAGTATATATGATATTATGTATGGACGCATGTCAGTTGGATAAACTGTGGTTATAAAGAAGAAAAATAATAAAAACAATTTAAAAAAAAAGAAAAGTAAAAGATTGAAAACATTGAGAAGGAAATGCACAATTAAAGTATGCATTTTGTTTGTACAAAATGATTACAACTTGTGTTTTTATCTGCGTAACAAATCACTCTTTTCTCTTATGAACTAGCAACCTGGCAGTTCAAAAAGGCTTCTTTCTCCAGGTGCTAATATTATGACATTATTTATCAGGCACTGTGTCTCCAGTATGGGATTTAGTAAAGGCCAGTATCTACCAGTGGATCAAGGTGAAGAGAATGCTTTGTCCCCAGAAGCATGTTATGAGTGTAAAATTAATGGATACTCCGAAAAAGACAGCAGGAAGAAAAGAAGCCTCAATCAATCTGAGCCTGCAGAGGTAAGCAAAAACTGCCCAACTGATTTGCACTTGCTGTTCCAGAACCAGGTCTAAACAATATCATGCACTGAATTTGTCAGAATCTTATGGGGCTTTGAAAAGAAACTACTAATAATCTTCCATTATTAACATCAAGAGTAATATTCTTTTGCTCATTGTTTTCTGTCAATAGCAGTTTCTTACATAAGATTGCGTAGGCTAATGTAGAATGTGAAATCATCATGCACAGTAGTTCTGCCCTTCCAATTTTGTATATACAAACAGAATAAAATAATTGGATTGAAATAATTGAAATTGGACTGAGTAATCAGTTGTGATTTATGGAGTAATCAATCATCAGAGAAAAAGATTGTTACTATAGAATATTGAGGAATCCTGAAAAAACTCTTTCAAATTAATCTTAATACGATTACTTTATTAAACTTGCTATAAGCCACTCAGATTCATTTTAGATTTACGGCATGTGAGTCTCAGAAATTAAAATAAATCCAATCTATGATTTTGTTCTGGTCTACTGAATCCCTCTCTCAATTCTTGACTGTTTTTTCATGCTTCACAGTTATTCTCACCATTAGTCATTAATTATTATAACTGCAATGAAATTTCAGTGCATAATGGAACAGATATTGTAGGCAATGGATCAAATGTTCCCTGCAGTTTATATAATTTGTCTAATTATGATTATGATAATGGTATAAATGTCTTAATGTATGTAGAGGTCATCACACAAATGATGCAAAGTAATATTTTGTGCCATTCGCTACGTCATCACAGATGATGTAAACCTCCATAGTGATAGGCTTTCCCATTTATCAGATATTTGTGGATATCGCACATGGATATCACACACGCTTTCCCCACAACTATTTTATTAAAATGGAAGAACAGTGAAATGAGATTTTCTCATCAGGGGTGGAAATTACTTCATGGTGACCTTCCTCTAGATAAACACTTGGTTTAACTGATATTTAACGCCATGTATGCTTTGCTCCTACTAGCTGACAAAACATAGGAAATGAAATTTCACACATCTGAAGGCCTGTGTGTGAGGAAGGTTGCTTTGGTGATATGATAAAAGTATGTTGAATAGTGTCTGTGGAGATTCTCAAACATCCAGGTCATGATTGTCCCAAAGGTGCTTTTTCAAAAAGCAACTGGACTTTCTTATTTTTTCCTTGAAAACGTTTCACTTCTCATCCAAGAAATTTCTTCAGCTTCTGTGTTGATCAGTATTTCTGATCAGGTCCTACACAAGTTCTATATTTCCCTATTGAATAAATTACCCAGTAAATTAGCAGAGCACAAAAGATGATATTTAGACTTCTGTAAAATTTATGTAGGATGAAATATTCTGGAAGAATGGTAGATGTCCATTAGATGTCCATAGATGCTCCGAAATGCAGTTTCTGGACCCAAGGTCTTGGTACCATTCTAGAGCCAGGTAGCAGCAATGATGGAAAATTAGAATAATTAATGATCTATGGTTTAAAAAAAGTCTAAGCAGAAATATTGAGGTTTGCCTACGCCTTTTGCCCTTACCTTTGCTTTCTGGTTTAACAGATTAGTTTGGAAAGTTTGGACATCAATCTTCCATTGAAGATGAGAATCAGCGTAACTGGCCTTGGCAATAAAGAACATATATTAGATCTCATGCCTGCAATACAGACCCTCACAAATCACAACCGCTACGTTATCTCCTTTGGTAATCACAACAGCACCTTCCGGATACACCAGAAAGATGGGCTCAGTTATCTTCAGGTTGCTAAGAAAAAAGCCACAGCTGGTATTTACACACTGGAAATAGTTAGCATTCCTCTGTACAAAAAGGAAGAACTAAAGAAATTGGAAGAAAGCAACGAGGATAACTACCTCCTAGGAGAACTTGGAGAAGCTCTTAAAATGAGACTTTGGATTGAACTCTATTAAAACCTTCCTTCCTCACTCCCATCATGAAGGATTTCCTTCTGTTCACGTATCATATCATATACTTTGGTTTTGAAAGCTTTAAAGGGGTCGGTAACTTACTTTTTCAGAAGACCCAAAAATTGCAAATAGTGACCTCTGCATCCTTCTGTCCTGAATAAGACTGAAGAACAGACCTCAACCTTTCTATTACCAAAACCTTGATTACCATGCCAACAATCATGATTATTATATTGTCTATATAATCTCAATTTTAAATATATATATATATTTTTTAAAAAAGAAAATGTGGTGCTTTAAAAAATCATATATGGCACAAAAGGTGAGTTACTTTTTTTCCCCTATAAGCACTCTAGCATATTGGTGATTTTGCTGTAGTTCCTAAATTAAAAATAGAGATTTTATTTATTTTTAATGCAGTAATATATGGAGAAATTAACAATCTCTGTTAAAAAGGAAAAAGAAAACACTTGATTTCCTTTGCAATTTTATGAATTTGAACAATTACATGTATTAGGTATTTTAGAAAAAAGAACAGAAATGAATAGATTGAAAAAGTTTCCTCTCAGTCTTGTGCCTATTATCCACAAAGCATTTTTAAAAAATCACGTGATCAAATGAGCACTGTAATATACTACCCCCAAGGGCTTTCTTTTCCCTGGGCAAGATATTTAAATAATGCATTATCTTAAATAACCACGATCAGAATTTCAACTTTAAACTTGGTGCTGATACTCAACATACACATTATACAAATTAGATTTTTCTATCAGAGAAGGCTATTCATGGAAATGATGCACAACCACTGTAACAAAATACCTGGAATGCTTGTGATATCCTTGGTATTGCAAGCCAACCTGTACTGTATTTCCTTCAGGTAACCTCACTATATCACACAAACCTCATTAAGTACAACAAAAGGTGCTTGACGTATTTGCATTACTGTAGGCAGCTGATTACAAATAATGTATTCTTAGAAGGGAGCATCTTAGATCAGTGTTGGCGAACCTATGGCCACAGGTTGCACACGGAGCCATATCTGCTGGCACGCAGCCATTGCCCTAGCTCAGGGGTAGTCAAAGTTGGCTCTTCTATGACATGTGGACTTCAACTCCCAGAATTCCTGAGCTAGCATGATTGGC